>JARKHS020014756.1:0-107277 GCA_030143305.2 Amblyomma americanum
GCTAGAGGGCAGCTTATTTCATTTTTAGTTCTATAGAGACGTACTATAGGGGTTTAGAGTGCAGGGTCGGTATAGTGACTGCGCGACAATTTACTCTGACAGCAAGTATAATGAGCATGCATGAGGTGATCACCCGGGTTCTCTACAGGCTGCCGCCCTGCTTGAAGCTGCGTGCTGTGCGTAGGCCACGCAGAGTTGCTCCAAGAACGAAAGGCCAACTGCGACTTGATACCTGGAATAAAATACCCCCTGCGTGCCAACCTTCCAATGGGCAGGAGCGAAAATTGGAGGGGACACTTAACCTCCGCCTTAAGGGTATGACGCGATGGCTTCATGGGTTAATGTATGCACAGTTGCTCATTCTCTACTTTAAACATTCGGGGGTCCCTGGGAGTCCTCATACCAATCCTGGCGCAGTGGTGAAGCGGTTAAGCAATAAGCCACTGCACTGCGATGGCAGGTGCTGCCACAGGGGGCGCTTATGCGACCCAAGTTTCTCTTCTAGACTGACCAATCATTAGTTTAACTGCCACCTGCCACGGAGCGGACTTTGCACGCAATCTGGTGAGCAGGCTGTGATGGCGCCACAAGGTTACGTGACATAGGTGGCCCGTCTGCCTCCTCTGGGGATTTTTCGCAGATTTTTTGTGGATTTTTTGTGAATTTTTCGCTCACGGTCAACGACGCCGATGTCGAAGCCGGATTTTCTGCGACACGAGCTCGTTAACGACATATCTGGTCAAAAATGTTTTGTCGATGCTGCTTACTCGCTGCCGCAGGAGATCCTCGACAAAAGACAACTCTATGCACCGCCCGCACCAAATGAGCCATTACCATTTCAAACCCCGTTAGTCACACGGGAATATCCGGTACGTCCCTCCCTCGGGCCGGCGTTCGAGAAAGACGTCCACCCATGCATGACAGGGTATTACGCACTCGCTCTCGAGACAAAAAGGAGACGGGTGGATTGCGTCAAGCGGAAGAGGAACACGAGGAAAGCCAGGCGGGAACAAAAAAGGGGGGAGGGGGGCGAGAAAGCGAGCGGGCGCGGCCCATGCGTGACGGCCGGTGGGCGAGTGTTCGTTAGGACCCTATAGCAGGCCGCATATAGACTGGGGGATGTAAACGAGATGCAGACCTGTGGTGGTGGAGGTGACGTGCACACGGCTGAGGCTGCGGAGGCAGCCCGTGATGAGTCCGAGCGGCAACGATCCGTCAGACCAGACGAACGTCCGCCCACATCATCACGCAGTGGAATTGTATACGGTGGGGTAGGGAACACGGTGCAGCGCGTACTATGCAGCGTCTTAGTACAGTCTTCGCCTCGTGGTACGGTAAAGAGAGCGCTGATTCTATAATTAGTTATTTTTAGATGCGGCTGTGCGTTGCGTTTGACAGCATGGTTAGTTACACGGCAGTTAAAGCACGGAAGACGCCTGTGAACCCACCAAAGAAACGCCGAATCATCAGAACAAAACGAGCCTGACAACTGTCTGGCCAACCTCCTCGTGGTTCTCGTCTGCGTTGATTGCTTTGGTTTGCTCGTTTGTGTTACAACGATAGCTTTCGATTCATTCTGGTTACACGCAGTCGTCGTAATTAAGCGTTGTAACACTAAGCGAAACGTCGAGTTCACTTTCGTGGCCAAAGAGAAAGATGTGCTGGAGAGCGCGAGCAGACATTGCAGCTGTCGGGTGGAGTGCGTACGGTGATGTGATTGAAGAGAGGGCTTATGGCAGAGATTCAGAAATACATTTTTACGCGCCAAGGAAACTCTGCGGGCTATGAGGCACGCCATAGTGTAAAGCTGCATAGATTGATTTCAACCGCCTCTAAGTCTTCAACGCGCATTGACCTCGCGTAGCGTTTCGCTTCCAACAAAACGGGTCAGCCGGAATCGAGCCTGCTCACTCGCGCTCAGCGAACGAGCTCCATAGCCGTGCATTGAGATACCACGGACGAGTGATAGGAAAGGCTGCGTATTTCTTTCTGCTGTAGATATACAGGCGTGTAGTGGATGCCAGACGAGTTTCTTTAACGGACTCTTGCTTATATTGGTCTCGTTACCCCGCGGCGATGTAAGGTTGTTGCGCCTCGGGAAGAGTCTACTTACTAAACGCAGCGTAATAAGGACAACGGGGCAGATGCATATTACATAGGCTCTGTCAAGACGGCTCGACCATATCAAGTAAAGTTGCACATCTTGTTCCAAATGCATCACCGCCAGACTGCGTTAGAAAGCTAAGCCATCCACGCGACGGTCTGGGTGCGTCACGACCTGTGCATATAGTTTCCACGTCCGACGTATGCAGTTACTCTCTGAGTGTCCTCCGTCGACAGAGTTGAAGCCCCAATTAGAAAACCGCGAGCCGCGATCGAATTCAATCACAAAGCGACACTACCTGTCACCACAATGAATGCTGGGCCATAGCATTAAAATTCTCGCGGCCGCCGTTTTATGCCGCGCCTCGGGAATTGCCGTCATTTCAACATCCATATACAACGGGACCGCACACACTTCGGCATACGTAAAGCGCTGCAGTCACCACTTACGCTTCTACGCGGGCGGAAACGCCCGGATGTTTTCGCGGTCACCGAGTTATCACGCTTTTTATTTTTTCGTTTCTTCCGCCCATGTGTTACCACCAGCTACTCATTGGCAGGTCGACACGTCACCGCTGAAGCCAGTCTGTATACGGAAAACGTCGATGTGCGTTTTATTTGCATAAACGTCATCCTCCAGGCACACAGCTACTATGTCACCAGGAAGGCAATGTCACCAGCGCACCTCCTCGGCCGCTATTACACGCAGGCTGCCGTCCGTAAACGCACTTCCTGCGCGACGACGCGCGGTGCGTGTGTATACGCGTACACGCGTCGAGCGCCGCGCGCGCGTTTCACCGAGACGACGTCGCCCGTCGTGTCTGGCACGAGACTTCTTCCGCGACGATAAGCACTTCCGGGTGCGGACGAGGCACGTCACGAGCCGAACCCCCTCCCCACACGTCTATGACTGCCTCCTCGCTGCCGCGTTGGTTCGCCCCCACGCTTCGCTTTTGCTTTCTCTGAGTTGATTCTCAAACACTCGCAGAGTTCGACGGCGAAGCGACACCTGTTGCGGCTTTGACGAGTTTGCTGCGAGGGGCCGTATAGGAGACTGCTGTTCAGGCGCACTGAGCTTTGAATGAACTGTGTGGTGGCGTTACGGAGGCGGTTGGGAGAAGTTTGCGGTCGGGCTTATTGCATGTCTCAAGAGGCAGATAGGAACGGCGAGGGAGGTTCATCAGGTTGTTTGTTCAAATGCTTGTCCATTTCGTGCAGCTGGACTCCATACATTGACCGGCTCGCTATTTCGAATATCGGAATCACACGAGAATGAACGCGGTGTACCGCGTCGGCCCGCTTATAAGCACTCGGGGTTTCATTCCTTCGGTTCAGTTTCTCGTCCTTTTCTCGTTAGTGGCGGCAAAAGGACTACTGATTTTACGAAAGTCGAATATGAGTTGCCTGAGCATTTAGGATGTGTCGCGCCTTTTGATTTCTCTTTCTTCTTCTCGAGAAGCTTATCAGTGTGATAGCAGTAAAAGACTCATGGGGAAAAAGAAATGTGGCGTCGGTTGCAACATTCGCCCGTTGGCCGGAGGAAAGGGACGCCTGACCTCGCATCCGGCAAAGGCAACAACAGCTTCTTACACACAATGCAGCTAGGTGTCTCTGTGAATTTTTTCTGTTTCAGAGCTCTTAATTCTCACTCACAGATTTCCGGTATCGCAGCCAAACCCCCCCCCCCCCCCCCCATTCCGCTTACCCGTTCACATAAGAGAACAAGGGAACACTTGTAATGTTGGCATGTAGCCCGCAGACACTAGACCGCGTTAAATTAAAAAAGAAAGATAGAAGTCTGAGAACGAAATACACGAATTGTATACCGGCAAGAAATGCATTGACACGAAGACACAGCGGTTCCCGCGGCCTGCCGTAAGCCGCGCGCCCATCGTTTATCGAGATGGCATGCAGTGCGGGTGACCCTCACCAGAGTTCCTCCGCACTTTACGATGCCAACGCGCACCGCGCTACTTCATGCGTGTTTTCCGGTCTGAAAAGAAGATGAATGGAACAGCTACGGCTTATTATTTCGAAGTCATATGCGCATTCAGCGCGCCCGGTCACGGAAGCTTGCGTGAACGGGGCATAGAGCTTGAAACGGAGCCGCTCTCTGCTGGGGTCTTATTTGCATTCGCAGCTGCTTATCGTTTTTGTTTTTCTCGAACCTCACCGCTACTCGGCACACGAAACTCGCCTACCGCGTGGAGCCGCCGGTTCCACCGAAGTCGTTAGGTGTCATGCAACCAGGGGGCGCGGAAATCGGCGCTCTGCCGTTCCCACTACATGCACCGGCATAACGCGTTGTCCTAGTGACAACGATCGTTATTAGTTTGAGTTACTGCGTCGTTATCAGTGTTGACGAAGCGAGCTCTGCAATGACGCCCAGCAGTTCTCTAGACCTTCCCAGGAAACGCTATCCGGGCACTCTGCAGTCATACTGCTCGCTGGACGGTTGTGAGCAGCTGACGCAGAACCCTGAAGAAATGGAAGCGCGAGCTTTCTGAACCTGTTCGCAATAATTCGAAGAGCAGGTACTTTGACTTGTGCGTTGCAGACTTTGGAACGATCTGCAGAGTAACTACGAAATCCTTACATTGACATTCACGGAAACCACGCCAACGTCCCGAAGAGACAGGCTATCGTGACTTTCACAGGGTGGTGTACATCTTTTTACTTGACCGTGTGCCGACTCCCAAAGATATAGTCTTTGTCGCGTCTCTGAGGACTGTGGAACAACGCGGACCATGTTAAAGTCGTTCGCACTTAATAAGCGGCTTAAAGACTGGCGCTGGCCGCTTCAAGTCCAGCTTTATTGGACCTCACTTTAAATTGTGAGGCAACTGCGGAATATTGTAAGATACTGTTATGAACATAACGATGGTGGTAGTCGAACCTTCCGATTCGTAGCGAAATCTGGCTTTTGATGTTTGTCCTCTGCTTGCACCCAGTGGTTACAACTACCGTAGGTTTTTGAAAAGAAATAGCAGAGACCTGCAAGCGTCCCGAACGGGCCTGGGATCTCCGGATATATTGATTGCTATGGTTCAGTCTTACGATATGGGAAAAAATTGCGTTCATAAATAACTTCCCGTTGAAAAAAAAAATTGCGCTTGTCAAGAATTTTGCTCCGCTAGGCCGGCCGCCTGAATGGTTGGCGGCCCTCACCTCCCAAATGCCCTTTCCCACACAGAGTAGCATGCCAGCGATTTTTATACGTGGGCTAAATTCTCCGCTTTTTCTTTAAAGGAATTCTCTCTCTCTCTTGAGGCATGTGTATGTGTCCCGCAATTTTTATGTGCAGGTGGAGTGTAGTGTACGAATACATGAGAATGTGTGTCTGCATTGCGGATTAGTACGTGTGTACGCAAAGCATTTGGTAACTGAGCGGGACTGATTTCCATGCAATCAAGAAATGGCAATAGCCTAGCGGTCTCGCGCAGTGCCCTGCGAAGCTGTTCTGTTCGCGCTGCTGCTGGTTTCGACTCCCAGTCGTGAATGGATTCCTTTTTCTGCCTCTCTTTTTTACTATTTAGGCACATTTTGACCTTGTCTTGGCTGAAGGTCCAATTCAGACAGCGAACAGGCCACGTGGTTTTTGCTGCATGGAGTAGAGCTATCGCTCTAAAGATGTTAAAGCAAGTTTAGCTGAACCAATCAGCCCTCGAGCCGAATCATTAACCCGTGGTGGAAACAACGTGGATGATGTCCCTTTGCTGTCAGTCTCTCAGGGAGCAAGGGGTTTTAGGAACCGACGGTTGTAGCACCGCACCTAGCCCCCAAACAACTAGCCGCTAGCACTTATACTCCTTTAACATAGTAACTACTGCGAAAACAGCACAACGGACAGTGAAAAGAAATCGACAGGAGACACGCTAGTCGGTTCCTTTTCGCTAGCCGTTCAGTTCTTTTTTTTTTTTGTCACGCTAGTTACTATGTCGCAACCAGTTACTCAGCACAAACTAGCCCAAGTTCGTTTTTTAGTCCTTTCTGTGCACTCTGTGCACTCATATTGTTTTTTTTCTTTTTCCCCCTACACTAATGCCCGCAAGGGCGCTGTAGGTATGTAAATAAATAAATAAATAAATAAATAAATAAATAAATAAATAAAGAGCTTGAGCGTGTTTCGTCCAAGCGTGTTACCGCCGAAAATCCAGGCTTCTAATTGGTTTTGTACGTGCTTACGTATACGCGAAAGAAAGGAACATGTGTGTCTGCTTCACGCACTATCTCACCGCATCAGCGGCCCCAGCAGACGCCCGCTCCGCGGGGCCGTGCGTCAGCGTCGGTCAAGGGCGGCGCAACCGGCCTTCCTCTCGCAACGTGGACAGCGCACGCAGCAGCAGCATCAGCGTTACGAGCATCGGGAAGGAAGCCCCGCGTCGGAGCCGGAATCGAACGACAGTGCCGTACCCCGGTCGCTTCGTGACGGCATCCGTCATATCGCCGGCGCACGCAAACACCGGCGGAGCGCGAGCTTTGCTTTGCCATATGCGGCAACACGCCCGGCGGAGGAGTCATCGCTGCCCCGCCGCTGTCTCCCGCGGGTGATCGGAAAGTCGTGACGCACCCAAAGCGTGACGCGAAAGCAAAGCAAAGCAAAACGCAAACGCACAGATCGAGCAGTCAAGGAGAGCGAACCGCGCTTAAATATGCCCCTCCACGAGCCGCCTTCGCCGCAACTTGTGCCCGTTTCTTCGTTCAAGCGAGGTCGTCTTGCACGGCGCTGCGCAAGGCCTAAACGCACGAAGGTATTCCAGGATCTTGTGAGCGTTGTCGGGTGGCGGAGTGAGCTTATGGCGCTTTATTCTTTCTTTTTTTATGATTTGTTTTGCACGTTCTCGCTCCGCAAAGCAGTGAGACCATTTGGCCTGGCCTGAATATATATACATACCAGGTCAAGGCACCGTTGACCGGGGTGAGCACGTTGCCGCACGTTCCCGGACGCAGTGATAGTCAGCTGCTACCCGCTAGATTTACTATTAAAAAGCCGAAGAAGAATTTCGCTGTCGTTGACGAGCTGGCCCGAAAGGATTAACGGTGCCATCGCCCGAACATACGCGTGCGACTGAGCTCCGGCAACGGGCGCGTTGAGTCGAGAACTCTCGCGACAGGCGATACCTTGCGGCTCTCCCATAGGGTGATGGACCCCGGTGCAGGTAACAACGCAGTGTTTGTGCTACCATTGGCTGCGCTATAAATGGCCCCGCAATGCGCAAAAAGAAAGAGCGCAATTTTAAGAAGCATATTCAATCTGACGAAGTTCTCCCGAACGTAGTGTAATCTGTCTGCCAGTCGAGCAAAGAAATCGAAATCCGGTCGTTGAGTAGGGACACGAAAAGCTGGAATGGACGCTCGTAAGTTACGACTGAGTGGGCTGTTAGAACATTGTGCCTGAAAAGGAAACTGAGCTGAGGGTTCATCGTTACTCCACCCTCCTCCTCTGTGTTAGCAGCGGCTCCCATCACCGCTGTTACGCCTTACACTGCTTTAGTTACGTTGTAACGCGTGTCATCTCGTAGACGTACGTTTCGATGCAAGCTATGCGCCGAAAAACTTGATATTTTTTTTCCTCGCGCGCGCCCGCCAGCTAACACTCTAAATTCAGCAGCGCTCTACGCGCAACGAACCGCGAAGCAACACAGCCACTAAGCGTGATCTCAGAAACTCGCATACGAACGAAAAAAAAAGCAAGAAAAACGCCCAGACCTGGCTGTAAAAGAGGTGCAGTGCACGAGACACGCCAGCAGTCGTTCCCGCGGGCCACGCCCCCTTGTCGCGTGAAGCCAAGCGTGCATCGCCGCGTGCTCGAACCCATAAACGCCAGCCGTCGCAGTGGCGTGTCTAGTAACGCCGCTGAAGCGCGTGCGCACGCACTCCCGCATTTGCCAGTGGAGGGCCGTTGCACGTCAGCCTCCCGCGAAGACGCGCCCCCTCCTCCTCGTGCTTGAACGGCGGCCGTGGGAAGTGTCCGTTTCCACAGCTCGGCGGCCCAACTGCGTCGCTGGTCGGTGGGTTCGGAACGTAAATGTGGCGGCGTCTGGGAATGGGATGCAAGGACGCCGTTTTCACTCGGGACGCACTCGTCCGCCATTCCCTCAGGACGGCCCGAAGGAAGGACCCCTCGCGCTCGACACTCTGCGCATGCGTGAAGGTCGTTGAATGCTGCTTGTCGCCATGGGGTAGGAATGCAAATATACATTCGGTCATAGTCGCGCGGAAGTTCCGCGGTCGGAACTCGTCTTGAGGCCGACTGAAGATGTGTATCGAGTGCGTTGTCGGGGTCCTGCCTGACAGAGCGACGTTTTGTGAGCGAGAACAGCCGCTGTGGGAAGTGGACCGTGTCCGCAAGTCGCGAGCAATTTACGGTTAGTGCGGCTAAGTGTAAATGGATGGGAACTTAGCTCGATAAACTGATGTGCGAGAATGTTGTGCCCCCGAACAACTGTCTGGTGGCTGTAAGAAGTGGGTAGCGACTGCATTTTTTGGGCGAAGAGGGCTCGAGAAATGCGCGGTCGCACCGCACCCCTGATCTTGATGAAGCTGTGCAGCTCATAGCCTATAGCTGAACACGTGCCGGCTAACGAAGTCAGCTGCCTGAACACGTGCCACTTACCCTCTTGCAGGAGTCAGCTTGAAGCTGGCCACATATTTGGTGGATTGAGCAAAGCCGATCTACGACCAGACTTAGAAGATGTCCGGTTCCCTCAAACGCAAGACACTTGAAGGCAGAACTACGCTGTTAATTAAAACTTCAGTTTCTGTTGAGAGGGAAGAACTGATGCTCGAAAACCGGTAAGGAATGCTTCACTTAATCATTGAGAAGGACCCGATGGATACAATGCTGTCTCGTTCTTCTGGAAGTCCGGGACGTGCACAGGGACAATGATTACTACTTTCAAGGCCAAATGTGGAATGATGAAAAAGATTTAGCTGCAATGAAAAATACCAAGGCGATGATCACTGACAACAGCAAACGTGTCGCCGGTGCTGAGCAGAAGACCACCATTTTAACTTCATTTTAGTTAAAAAAATATTCAGCCTGCAAAGCTCTACCGCAGCTGGCCAGTAGCAGTCCTTGCAAGATTCAATCGTCCTCATATATTCGCACAAGAAATTTCGGCTTAATATTGCGGCCGGGGTTAGGACACAAGCTTTGCCCGTATTTCACATTCAGTCTCACCATCACCTTAGTACGTGCGTCGTCTAATGCGGGACAACGTGAGGCAGGGTACACCAGCTCCACCGTATGAGCACAGTGCACCCGTATTTCATATTCAGTTCCAACTTAAGCTCTAGACATCTGCATACATTCGCCGGCCATAAGTGCTACCACTGAGCGAAAAACTAAACAGAAAAGTAAACAAGCACACAAAAGCAAGCACGAGAAGAACCAAACAAAACATTCACCTTCATAACATGGTCGGAGGAGGCAGTGTGGAGGAGTGAAACGCGACAATTAGTTTACTTCTAGACATTGGGACATTTATTATGAAGTGCTGAAAATAGGCCGCTTCTTTTCGCGCGCTGGCTTGAACGACGTGCTCAAAGCACGTGTTAGAGTTAATAAGGTGGTGTGTACTGACTGCACATCGTGCAAAAGAGCTCCTGGTAAGCGACCATGATTTGAAGAAGGCCCTATAATGCAGGCGGACAGGACGCTCCCTATCCGGTTTATAGCTTAGCGCTTTGCTTGTTTATGACCCACTGCAAACGTGCGCTTACTAATTTATTTACTCATGGCCTTGGTGCTGACCGCGGCCTGGTACTTACTCTGTTTAATGGCACGGCACTAAACCGAGAGATGGGCCTCGTAGAAACAGCACAGTGCTGTATAGCCAAGAGGTGACGAGACCTTGGCTAGAATCAACGGTACAGGAAGTTCCCTATACCCGTCGACAGGGCGTGTTCGTATAAACGCAGCTGTCAAACACAGCATGTCGTTTGGTAGAAGTTTGAAGCGATAAAAGTGAAGAAGAATGGATAGGGACACGCTTTAGTGCTGGGTTGGACATAGGCGTGGTCTTCGTGGACTCATCTCCCTGCAAACTGGAGCTGCAGTCATGCCAAAGATGTTACAGCATATAAACTAACAGATCACGCGATCTCACTGCCTTTAAGGTTGTCAAAGTGGGCTGACAGCACAGCAGATTTCACAGTCACGAAACTTCGCGCAGTTTGCAGCTTCAGAAAGCCCGCTATCTAATATAGCCTATAGCGGAAAATCGACGAGCCACGCCTCGTGTTCATTAAACAGACCTCACTCGCGCACTATACGTACATTTATTTGCAGTAAACGGCAGGCCGCATCCCCCAATCCGCAGGGCGCCGTGCGTGTCTGCGCGCCGACATCCGTCAGGGCCTCGGCCATTTCGATTCCGCAAACGTACCTGCTGAGTGCTATCCGATCGTGTTGAAGCAATAATCATTTCGCACAATCGAATTGTGAGGGGAGCCCGCCTGTCTGAAAGATACAACCTCCCTCTTTACGCTCCCGTGGTCTTCAGAACCTCTCTCCTCTACCCCAGGATGCGTGGCGTTGCATATTCAATTCCGCGAATAACAGACAGCAGCCGCACACTTTTCCGCTTCCGTCGATGCGAAGTGAAGAAGCACCCCTTAGCTGAGGGGCCGAGATGCACCGCGCCGAGCACTGCAGCCAGTAAGCGCGTGCTGTGGTGCGTGACTTTATTCGAGCCGCGATTGTGCCAGAAATAAGCCGCGCGTGAGCGGGCGGGTGCGCACACGGCACGGGATGACGCGAAACTCGCATTCAGAGCGTGCCCTCCTCGTCTCTGGAACGGTCTCTTTCCTCATCGGAAAGATTTGCCATTCGCAGGTAGCCTAGGGCGATATGAGCAAGGAAGAGCGGTGCAGTCTGTCTCTACACGCACCAGGCGCAATTAAGAATCGTTGAGTGAATGCATGGGTTTGAAAGCGACCTACTGCAACGCCTGTAGCGAGTACTCGTTCCTTAAGTCGTGCGCTTCAGCTGAGCACACCGTGCTGAACAAAGTATTACGTGCGTTTAACCACTGCGCTAAGATGTCCTCGTGGTTGAGGTCTGCGTTCCCTTTCATCACCATTGCAGCAGGTTATAACGTTTGTTCGTTTGGACACACATGAAGATGAGGCCTCTAAGAATAGAAATAAAGGTAGAAGGTAAAGCTGTACGAAAAAGAAAAACTAAGACCACCTGACTCCAGTGGGTTTCAAGCATCGTAGCGAGAGATAGAGAGGTAACAGAACGTTTACGCGCCGCTATGGACGAGGGTGGCGCTGGCTGAACTCTCAAGATTCGGTTTTACTGCATATAAATACCCCCGAAAGCAGAAGATTGGACAGCCGTCGGCGTTGCTCAGTTTGTTGAGCCTCGGACGCGAAATTCAGAGGTCGTGGGCTCAGATCGCACCGGCGGCATGTGGTTGTTTTTTCTTCTGCTTTTATTAATATCCCATTGATAAAAACTACAAAAAAACATCGCCTATGCTCCTTGGTCTGGATGATTGTTCGCTTCAGTCTTTTACCAGGAAACAGAATAAGCGCCCAGGAGAATTATTGACTGATCAGATAAGGCTTTGTCCAGATCGGTGGTGAAGGTTGGGGGGAAATGAGGCCGCTGAGTAGCCACCGTGCCCTGGAAAAAGACAGTGCTCCTGGTTAACGCAAAGACAGGGAAGTATCATGATGGGGAGAGGCGGAACGTCATCTTCATCTTCCTTCACACGCGTGACCAACTGGAGCGACCGTAAGAATACCACATACAGCAGCAAGATAGCGGGAAAAGCGGTTTCAAACGCTAATCCCGGAGTACCTTATTGTTGGCAGACCGGCAGGAAACAGCAGGCTCAAAGGCGCCCGGTCCAGGACAGACCTTCACAGCTAGCCATCGACGGACGCATCAGCCTGTCTCGGGGCGCACGCTTGCACGGAACAACACGCGGCATCGGGCGGTGATTAATGGGCCGCGCATCGTGAGAACTTGGTTAGGGCCCCGCGTCCCCCTTCCACCACCTCCACCCCTTCTGGTGGTGCTGCGGGCCAGCTAGCTCTGCCGATGCCTCGAAAGAGGGAGCGAGCGCGGTTGCTCACGAACCTCCTTCACCTTGAGGAATTAGAGTAATCGCTCGTGGTGCGGCGTTGCGGGTCATCCCGCTAGTTCCGGTCTCCCATTCGAGGTGCCCGTATATGCACGCTTCGCAATCTTCGCTGAACGCGCTCACCTTCGGACGCACCTCTATCTGTGTAGACACGCTTCGGGCCCACGAGTGTGTGTGTGCGCGCCAGCCGAAGCCGCGCCCGGTTCACCGTTGCGCAGAAGCGCTGGAAGGATTGAATGATTTGCTCGCGGCTGTGGGGGTGCGATAGTGAGCCGTTTTATCTAAAGTGCCCGGGTGTGAGCTTGACCGAGTCCCCCGTAGGCGCTATCCGTCTGGTAGAATTTACGGTTGGGTCCTCGTCTTCGTCTTATGTTTTGGCTTTTTAAGAAGCCGTGTACGGAGCGAGGCGGGGTGCATTCGTTTTGTGCAGGACCACGGCTGTTGGCAGATAGCGCGTGAGCGGGAACAAAAGGAGGGGGAGGAGGATAAGAGAATGGATGGCTGTTGAGAACTACGTGTTGATCGCGGAGGCAGCTGTTTTGCATAAATGATCGCGAAGCTTATAGAACGTGCACACGGTACACGATAAGACAGCAGCGATTGCAGGGTTCCCGGCGCACTAGGTGCCTGGCCTCGAGCACTGCTCCGCCTTCTCGGCACCCGGTAGAGCGAGAGAGCTCGGCGAAACAGGTGAATAGAATAAAAAAATAACTGCACGGGTGGTGCGTCTTCCTTTTGACAGCGTAATCTCGGTGTCGAGCGTCGGGTAGCGGGAGGCCGTGTTCACGGGATTCAGGTTTTTGGGCGGCACGGTGAAGACTGGCGACGGCTCTGCGACTCCACGCGGCAAAAAGAAAAAAAAAAGATTCCGGGGACAGTGCAAACAACGGTCTGCAAAACCAAGTGTCGGCCCTGCTCGTCCGGTTCTCCGTTGTGCTGTCACAGGGAGCTGGAGGGGGAGAGAGATTATGTTGTCTGCACAAAAGGAGGCTGGCTACGCGATGTTTATGTGTCACTCGAAGGGGGTTCCTTGTCTCGCGTCGTGTATTCGTTGTACTCGGTGCTGCTTGGATTAGGATAATGATGAAAAAATGATGATTGTGCTTGGCCTGAGTTATCGCACTGCACAGGATATATATATATATATATATATATATATATATATATATATATAATATATATATATATATATATATATATATATATATATATATATATATATATATATATATTGTTCAGAAGGTACCCTCCGAGATTCATGCAGCTGAGACCCATGTATGATTCGAGAATATCTTCTGCCCTTGATAAGACATGGCTTCTCCCCTTATATCCAGGTGAGCTCGGAGCTGTACCAATGAGGTGGGCTTCCACTGAAGGTCATGTATTACAACGATGGCTGCAACAAAGATGCTGGACCGGTTCACGACGTCTGGTTTCGTAGTATGTGCATGGGTAGGCACAGGAGGAGAGGAGGGGGTGCGCACCAGCGCACATGGGTGGACGGACGGACAAAAATGAGCGGACGTGGGAGACGGGTCGTGGCAAAGTCAAGACGGAACGCCGTAATGAATTTGATGCATTGAAAAAGTGAACACAGAAAAGACTTTTCGCGTGGAGTAAGTCTTCCTTCAGCGTACCACGTCCAATAAAATGGCGTCAAGAAAAATGAATTTTTTTTTGGGTGGGGGGGTGGGGGGGGGGTGAAGGAAATGGCGCGGTATCTGTCTCACATATCGGCGGACACCTGAACCGCGCCGTAAGGGAAGGGATAAAGGAGAGAGTGAAAGAACAAAGGAAGAAAGAGGTGCCGTAGTGGAAGGCTCCGGAATTACTTCGACCACCTGGTGATCTTTAACGTGCACTGACATCGCATAGCACAGGGGCGCCTTAGCGTTTGGCCTCCATTGAAACGCGGCCGCCGCGGTCGGGTTCGAACCCGGGTACTCCGGATCAGTAGCCGAGCGCGCTAACCACAGAGCCACCGCGGTGGGTGACGTCAAGCCCGGCGACGTCAAGCCCGATGTCCATTTTTCGTAACAGTGAGAATTACACATAAACAATGGTTATACAAGCAAATATGCGAGAATACTTCTCTGCCTGAAACTCTAATAACGCTCGTTTTTCCGCGAAATCCGGACCAGCTATGTTTTCCCGCCGAACTTAGCTGGCATTCTGTGGATGGTTTATGTACGAGTGATATATAACTAGCGCCAAACGAGAGAGTCCAAATACCTTCCTATAACACCCCCTTGATATTTTTTCATATCAGTGCTCTGGCAACCGGTCCTAGCGGACTGATCACGAGGGTGTTGTTGCGGGCGTTACCTGAGGGTTGCGTTACCTGAACCCACCTCAATTATTCCGACTGCAATGCATTTCATGCAACATATTTATCAGTTTAGATAGCTTGCCAACCATAAATACTTGTGATAAGCTTCCGGTGCAGTAATAGCCTCCCCATGTACACTACAGCTGGTGGGCGCACCGCCTGCGAGTAGGAAACACGCGGAAGTTCCCTCGGTGATCAAGCCTCTCTTTGTTGCCTTGTTAGCACAGTGATTCAGCCACCTGTTGCTTCCACGTTAGGCACTTGCGCAAGCGCTGCTGACAAAGCAGGCCCGTTTAGGCACCCCATATTAGGGCTGCATCACGCATTAGAGAATAGATGCGGCGATTAGTGTTCATATCAGCCTGACAAAGACGTCAACGTCGTCATTAGGCGCCCCTCTTCGAACCTAGTTGATCACGAACTCTTCCGCGTAGGAACCCCTTTTGTGCTCTACACACCATGAGCAGGATCCCATGGCATGCGCGACGCATAACGTGTTGTTGGAACGCACTAGTGATGCACGATAGATATCGACGGTTGAGTAACTTTTTTTTTTTTGCTTAATTCCCGTTCCAAAGACGCGTGCGTCCGCGTGTGAGAACAAGGGCTACCCCCGTACGCGTGCTTAGCCGGTAATAAATTGCTCATGTGAGCTCCTTAATGCCCGCTTGTCTTCGGGCCTAGCCAAGCGTGGGTTCCCTCAACGCCAGCCGTATGAGAGGAGGCATCACTCGGCACCGCGCGGCCTCTTTTGAGGCGGGCGGGCGTAGCCGCTCTTCGCTGCGCATTCAAGCTTTCTCTTTTTGTTTACCCGCCGTTAGCTTTGTTTTCTTTTTATCTTTGTCCGTTTCTTTGTGATCATAATAGCCGAGTTCCGTCTCCGTATGTGGCTACAACGGCCGACGCGAGCAAAACGCGCAAAAGACAGAAGCGATAAAGAAAGAATCTGAAACAAAATCTTCAGCGGTACATAAATAAAAGGCAACAGCAGTTGGCAAGTTTCGTGGGAAGCGAACAGTGAACCTGTATATAGTGAGCGAAAAATGTGATCTGACATGATATAATCAACCGTAGCTATCTCCAACGAGGTCTCTTGAGACAGATAATGTCTACATGTTGGCAATTGAACTGTCTCTAGTCAGATACAATGTTCGAAGCTGTGCTCTGTGAGCACTCTTTGATTTACATACAGGGTGAGGATAATATAATGTTTCTGATTAAAGCAAGGGGCTCACTTGAACGTGGATCTGACGGCGGGAATGGTTGGTGGATAACTGCGATGTTCCGTCGCCAAACTATATTCTAATTCTGGAGGCTTTCGTTTATTAATGTGACAACATTAAAAGTCTCACTAGGAAGAAAATGTGTCGTCGGAAGCTAAATTCACTGCCTTGGCTGGAAGGAAGTGACGTCAGTAGACCGGAGCATTCCCATTGGCTGAGTGGCTGAAGGGAAGTAGCGTCACCAGACGGGAAGTAGCGTCGCTTCTGATAAAGCACATCAGCTGCTGATGCTCTCGCATTACCAACACACTGATGAAATAAGGTGGCCCTGTGAAGTTTTCTTTGAGTCCTTCGTCATTCCTTGAGGTGACGTCACATCCGCCAAATCGCCATGACTGCCATTACGCGGGGCGAGCTATAAGAATAGAATATATGGCAGAAAGATAAAACAGAATACAGAATAAATCAAACACAGAAAAGAGAATGAAGAAAACAGAATAAATCGTTACATTATGCAAGCACGAATGGCACTGTTGCATATTATGGCGATGCGGTTGGATGATGAACAACAAATCGGTGGGATGATGAGTACTCGGTTGGATGATGGGTACAAAAGGGCGAGGCTCCGTCTTGGATATTTCTGATCTTAAATAAATAAGGTTCAGTGCCGAATGCGCGCTGTCAGGGTCATAAACGACGTCCCGTTATTCCTTACCACAAAGTAAAACGAGAGGACAACGCAAAGTGGCAAAAATGCCGCGTCGCAAAAAACGATGCCGACAAAAACAACTCGAAATGTCGCGCTTTTATTATCTTCGTGGCCTACATTTCATGTACGGTAATTCTTCAGGTTTTTTATTTCCTAAACGCGCAGTCCAGCAGATGAGAAGGGCTATTCTTCATATCTTCAACAGACGTGGGTGTGACCCCAGACACGTCTCCACCTTCACCCGCCTACAACGCGGCTCCGTTAGGGTCTTTATTGGTCGTGCATGACTGGCGACGGTGCCCTGCGCTGGAGGGTCGCGGTCGTGGGAGGATGGTGCCGACAACTTTTAATTACTAAAACCGGGTTCGCCATTACTCTAGGCGGCACGCTTCCCAAAAGGCCCCTCGGTTGCGATCTTTCCTACAATGTTTTGTCTGGCTTTGCGCCACGCTATTACGTCCCCTCTTTTTTTCTTTTCGGCACCTAATTTGCTTCGGCCCACTCCGTCGCTCCCGCGGGGGTTACGTGTGGGTCGCGACGTTTTCTTCCGTTCACCGAAAACACCGGTACCACAAGGTGCGTTTACCGTACGCCGTACAGACTCGCCTAAGCACGCATCCTCTTGTGTTTACATCTGTTTGCGCGTACATCTCTGTCGCGTGTTGGGCCGCGTTTAGCAATCCCGCGTAATCACGTCCCGCATTTTTCACGCACCCGCAGCTGAAGCGCATTCGGCTGAGGCCCGTGACAGCGGGCTATAACGAAGCTGCGGCAATAACGAAGAGACAGCAAATGGGCCCGCGGGAGGCGCTGGCGTGTATACAGATTGCTATTTCTGCGCACAACGCATTCTAGCCCGCACGCACAAATGCGTGAGACGCGAATGAGCTTCGCGTACAGTCTTCGTCGTCCGTTTTGTGTCCCAGTTTCGTTGACACCGGCGTCTTCGCGTACTGTAACAGGCACGCAACACTCCGCATATTGCGGTTCTTGAGGACTCATTTGCGGCAAGCTCGTACGCGGCTGTGCTTTGCGTTTGCTGTCGTTGTGAAAGCCGCTTGAAGGCAACATTGTGGCTTTCTGGAAATTTAGGTAAACGGCAAGACAACGCGGCTTACAAGTGATTATAGCTTTCCGGACATAGATTCGGTTGTTTTCCACCAAATTCAATTAAAATTTTACGATGGAATTGGGGCCGTGGAATGGATACAATGGCACTCTTGTCAGAAGACAAACAAGGCATACTCTGGACTTCCGTTGTTTGCACCCATTCAAGTTTAATAAACAAAAGTAAGTTACAAATTCGCTTCTTTTAACATCGCATAAGCAAGTGTGGGTGTCAAGATGCGTCTGGGTGCGACAGAGTTGTGCCTAGACTTCCACCTAACACTCAGTCATAAATACCTCTTTCAATCGCACAAGTACTCTTATAGGTAGTATACAAATAGCCTGAGCACACAAATAGAGTGAGCTTGGAAATCCGAGCAAAAAAAAGTGCAGGAAATTAAGTCGAGGAAGGACACGAACAAAACTTAAAAATTAGCTCGAACATCATAGAATGTGTTCTGATTTCTTCAACTAGGCATTACATGTAGCATAACAGCGAACAGCCAGTAATGGTGCCGATGTGAGTTTGGATGGGGCTTTGAGCTTATTATTACCGACAGACACATGGCCGTGTTAATTTGGTTCCTCATGTTTTACACATTTACGGATGCGTTCAGGACATAACCCGACGCTCAGAAACAATATAATCAATGCAATGACGTATGATTTGACAACAATAAAGCTGACGGAACACTGAGCAACAATTAATGTTGGCCCCTACCGATTTATCTCAACGTCTGATGAAGAATAGGCTATTTTCACTGGAAACGGAATTCTTAAGGCTACACAAGGCCAAAATATGAAACATTTGGGCCTCCACCAGCGGCTGTTTTGGCAAGCAACCCGCGGTGTCGTTACGTCAACACAGTACCACAACGGATCCCTGAGGCTAGCCACACAGCCATTCACTTCCAAACGGTGATCACGAGGTCTCTCTCAGTCTTGACGTCTCGAATTCGTATCGGGAGGCGGGAGAATATTTTTACTTTCTTAAAACTAATTTTCTCAGCAATAATTCCATCTTTTGCTGCCAAACAAACACGAATCTATAGACATAAGGAGCGATATCATAAATTTTTGCTGAGAATAAAAACTAAGTGAAATTTTCTCCACTGTCGTTTCAACAAGTGTTTTAATGGGCCTAAATGTGCACCAGTGATTGCACTCAGCGTTCGAAAGTATCTTTCTTTTCAGACGGGGCGTATATCGCTAGTACAGCGGTGCTGTTCTTCCGCTGTATGATTTCGTCAAACATTGGGTGCAAAGGTGAAAGAATGAGCGAGCTCGTATAGATCTTTACAACCTGTGCGCCGCAATATTGCGCAGTGGACTGATTTTTAAACCATGCCCTCAGCAATCGTGCACAGTGCTTGTGGTATACGTGCAGAGAATTAGCGCAAAATAACGGGACACCCAGGGAGTGCTTCGCAGCGCGAGGTGCAAAAGGAGGTCTAGACAAGGAAATCGCAAGTGGACTATGGCACAGCTGATGGTAATCTGTAAAGAGCCACATGATTCAAGACCGTGTTTAGGCTGGTAAAAGACAAAAATATTTTAGCAGAACAAAACGTTGTATCAATTGCATCGTTACCTCTTTCGAATTATGACAGTCAAACCACGCCGGATCGGTGCTCCTTATGTATTGCTGGAGTAAATTAGATGATCGTATCGGATGTCCGGTTCCTGCAGAACAACTTCATTGCGAACTGAAACATCGCAACCAGACGTGCCTTACAGACGCGTGCGGTGAATCTCAGACAGGTAGGCGCGCCAGACCAGTTCCTGGCTGCCGCTGTGTTGTGACGCCTAAGGTGATGTAAGTTTATGAGCTTTTTTCAGGTATCACACGAACTGTTTTGGCGCAGTTGCTTCCTTAATTTTTCTTTTCTTTTTTTTTTAGGCACGAAGAAGGCACTCCAGGAAGATATGGCCGACCTGCGCTTTGAAAAGACTCCTCTCCAGTGTAGGCCGTGAAGAACCGTGGCGAAGGAAGCCCCCTTCTGACTCCATCTCAAGAAACTCGGAAGGGGTCATATTTTTGACCGACTTCCTTTTTGATAAATGTGTACCACATCTTCATCCTGAACTATACAGGGGCTTATACACGCCCCCCCCCCCCCCCCCCTTTTCTCTCATTCAATTTTCTTTCTATATTTTCCCTCCTGTGTACATAAACCGGAGAAACTTGCGAGAGCGCTCTGCAAAAAGCGTCGGCTCCTGCAGTCCCACATTTCGCCATTTCGCCTCCGCGAGTGAAAAACTGCCCCGGCAGAGAAGCATCGTATACGCAAGAGCGCCGCCGCCGCCACAGATCGGAAGTGGAAGGCGTTCACGACTGCCCCCTCCCACACATAAATCAAAATGAGCACCGGCTCTTTCAATAGCCCTTCCCTTAGCGGCGCCTTCTCCTCTGGCCGCTGCCTGGATCCGACGCTATTACATGTATACTTACAAGAGTTCTTGCGGCTACGTCTTCCCGTTGGTGGCGCCCCCTTCCCTTCGTCCTCTCCATCCTTCCCCTTTCCCTGCACACAGGCGCACCGGCGTGTGAGAGCAGCATTTGCACGTACCAGCCCCGGCCGGGCAGTTCTTCCGCTTTACCCTGCCTAATGCTTCTTCATTAGAATCAGGAACGCTTTAACCTTGCCTATTCGAGTGTATGTGTATGTGCGTGTGCCTGTTTATTTGCGGAGCTTGGAATTTAATGGCGTTTTTCGCCTCCGCTGCAAGGAGTAAACTCTGAGAATTGCGTGCGTAATTAACTCCAGCCGAACGAACGGCGTTGTCTCGGAGCCACGACGAAAGAAGCAAATAACTGAAAGGCACTTGTAGATTCGTGCTTTAGTAGAAATGCTTTTAAAGAGCGGAATGCTAATGCCGTAGTCGCCGCTTTTTTTTTTTCAGATGGGAGAAGGGACGATAAGGACCGGTTATGGCCTTGAAAAAGTGCTGGGTTGGAGGCGATGGCTGGTAACGGCGTTTTATGAAACAACGGCAGAGTTAAATCGATGAGAAAGAATTCGCTGCATCCTCGTAAGTGAGCACGTTGGGTTAACGACCGTCACTGTCGAGACAGCCTACATGCAGCGACCGTCTAGGTGAACGCGGTATGGGAACGCAGCGACGTTCATTTGTTTCCGTTCTTAAACCGAGAATCTTCTCTCTTTTGTTTTTACTAAGTAAATGGTCTTAGAACACAATAAGAGTAACCTAAGTACAAAACAGAGAAATGTCGGACAGACAGCGCTGGAATACCCGATACCTTATAGGCACTAATCTAGCTCAAAACGGAACACTCTGCTGACGCTATGAAAGGTGAACCTGGCTCCAACCAAAAGAAACAGTCACAGCGATCAAGAACGAGGCAGTTAGCGAATGTGTAAAAAAGAACATAATGAAGAGAACGCAATTTTATGGCGAACAACGACTAACAGACGCAGAATTTGAATAGCTGTTATACTCGGGGACAACATTTTTTGCCAATGGAGCAGAGGCTAGGCAAGGAAGGAAGAGAGACGGGCCTTTGTCCCCCCTTTTTTTTATAGGGGGGGGGGGGGGGGTTCATTGTTCGAACTAGGGTGTGGAGCGCAAGTTCGAGAGAAGTGCGGGTTCGCTAGGACGGAAGAGCCTCGCTACCCACGGCACAGGCAAGAAGGCCCGTCTCCTGCCCTTCCTGCCTAGCATCTGCTGCAATGGCAAAAAACAACAAAAAAGTTACCCTCGAGTATACTGTTCTGGTATTTATATATAACACTATTATCGGTTTAAAACGTGTGTTAATACGATAATGAAAGTTGCTGGTATTTGATTGAGCTGCATATACATCTCAGGCAATGTGTTTGAACGTTTCCTGTCGTGAAATGCAGAGCTTTGGACGCAACTACTCTTGTTCTGCGTTTTTAGCGTAAGAATTTACGCATCAAGCAGTAACTATACTTACAACACGAATCTTAATCTTAAACATAATCTTAATCATGGTAATGGTTCGCTATTGGGCGGTGAATAAGTAAACCTTTGTGACCTCTGGTTATCTGGTTCCGTTCTGCGATTGTTTACCTCTTAAATCTTTTCGAACAACACTGGAGGCTTTAGTAAGCAGATATGTATTTAGTGGAAAGGAATACACATGATTGATCGAAATACACATCCCGAAGCGGTTTCATTTCGGACGTCTTCATCAGGGGGTCTAGAGGATGTCAACCGTTCCTACCGCTAGTTTCCTGTTTGCTGCGACGTCTTCCTTTTTGCTGCCTTGGAGGCCGGGAATGCATGCCGCTCTTCCTTATGCAGTCCATGGTAAAGGGAGTAGACGGGTTTTTTTGCAAGCACAAAATGAACAAGGGAGAGGCAAGCTCCCTTGAGGCTTTTCCTTCCCTTGCTCACTTTGTGTTTCCTTATGCAGCTTATTTATATCTTTCCCTCCTTCGTTTAGCACCTTCACTCTCTCCTGTGGCCACTGTTAAGGGTCACTCAAGTCTCCGTTTTGTTCTCTTTCCATCAAATTGGACAGCGGAAATTGTGGGGGCTGTGAAAAAATTCTCGAGTGCGCATTCCATTTTCCTATTTGCATGTTGACGGCAGTCCCATAGATGTGCGCAGGACTAAACGCTTCGAGCACTGGTTGAATGAGGTGAGAAAAGAAGAGGGGGGGGGGGGGGGCAGGTGGATAAACCTTTTTTCTTTCTTTCTAGTGTGGCCGTATCTGCCCGTCCTGGCATGTCGGTGCTACAGTGCATCAGTGCATTGTAGTATTGTTTTTTCGAATCCAAGTTAATGCGAGGAATATAAGAGTGCTGTTTTAATCTTTCAATTTACAACAGTGCCTCTTACGGCTTCATTCTGTGCACAGATTAATGTGAGAAAAGCTGCGAGTCACTCGACTGCTTGAGCATTGCGCTACAATGCGATTAGACAGTCTTATACATTTGTCTTTGGCATCCATGCAGTTGAGTGTATGAGCGATGCGTACGGAACACATCGTAAAGTAAGAAAATATTGAATGCCATGTTGCCTGTGACTGCATTCGAAATGCGCAAGTACCAATGGCTTGTTGCTGTAAGCTAGGGTGCAGCCCGTGTTTGCATTCCGAACTGCCACATGAGCCCCGTTTACAGGAAACTGGCAGAAGCAGGTCGCGTCTGGTGTCGAGCTGAGCAAACTTACCCCGACTGGAAGAATGTGCGTACACACGAAACGGATGTTTGTGATCCAAGACCAGTGTGACTGCAGCGACGCCCAGTGCTTCGCAGCGCAGTGAGGGCGTGCAAAAATCATCTTCAAGACCCTGGCGTACTTCCACCGTCTCAGAGCCGCGACGCGTGACACTCTGGTTTGTCAGCCTACCCCGTTCAATTGTGATGACTCGGTCCGACCTGACGGTCGCTCATCCCGACCTGCTGGCGTTTACATGAGTCAGGAAACGAAATATAAGCCCGGCAAGTCGACTCGTCATGACGTAGTCGAGCTCATGCGACCGCGAAGATGGACATATTGGGGGACGGAGCCACAGAGTGGGGTACGCCAGTACATGGACCCGCTCTTGCACGATGTCCACGGATGTCCGAAGTTTGCAGAGTGGTCTTGAAGTAAAAGTTTGAGGTTGGTGAAAACCTAAACTGAAAAATTCAGGGTCGCCTAATTAAATTATGTGTTGGCAACGTGATAGCATTACAGGTTGTTGATGCATTTACAGGAAATGACGTCACGTCTTGTCTAGTAACGGAACTTCCCTCCTGCCAATGAGAAGTTTTTGATTTGGTGACGTCAATTTCCTCCCGCCAAAGGGAATCATGCGGTCTAGTGACGTCGCCTCCTACCAGCCAATTAGCGAATGAAGCAGTTCCTCTCAGCGGCACGAAAGCGTTGATACCAAAACCCACACAGAGAGCCGGCCAGACACAACTGCCTTACACGATCACACAAGACACAATTTTGTAAATGTGGGCTCATAGATGGGCCCACATCTCGCGCTTTCTCGTATACCGAACACATGGCTGCAAGATGCAAATCAAGGAAATAATAAAACGACCGTGGCGGGCGCCGGTTGCAAGCCCCACTGGTCTTGCCCCAGTTACCGTGGCCCGCAGCGGTGGCCTTCGCCTCTTTTTCTTGCGACCCGCTTCCACCGGGGCGCCCCGTCCTTTATCGTCCTCCGTCGATAAAGCAGGCGTCGCGGTTGCGAGGTACGCGGCATGCCTTCTTAGGCTGCCCTGGAGTCATAGCGATCTGGTATGTGTACCGCGGTAGCTTCGTGCACGGAAGTAGTTGTGTGCCTTCGCTTGTTGGGCATCAAGAAAGAGTGAATAATGAAGGCAGCAATTGCTCAATTAAATTTCCCTTAGCGCAGCCATACGACAGCAGAGGACAAAGTACTGAGCTCTATTTAAGTCTTCGCACTGGAAGAAAAAGCGTCCTGGACGACCAAGCCGCGACCCTGTGGCCAGCCGGGTCGAGGGGCGCCTTACCAATACATTTTTTTTTTCAGGATGGAAGATTTAAAGCAGCTCTGTACTTTTCCTCAGCAGCCAGATGGCTACACTTCGTGTAACTTTATTGAATAACTCCTAACTGATGGATTCCTCAGAGCAGGATGGGCTAATGGAGGAACAAACGAGCGCTATAGTAATTCAGAAACAACACGCTGGTGCTGGTTTGGGGAGGAGGCCGTGGGTTCAAGAACCCCCAGGCTTTCAGTT
The DNA here is from genome assembly GCA_030143305.2 of Amblyomma americanum. Lineage (NCBI taxonomy): Eukaryota > Metazoa > Arthropoda > Arachnida > Ixodida > Ixodidae > Amblyomma > Amblyomma americanum. The sequence continues at coordinate 24,267 of JARKHS020014756.1, forward strand.
CAAGTACAGCCCAACCGTCCTGGAACGCCACGACTGCCCCTTGGAGGACAGATTATATTATGGGATATCATGCTGTTTCATCGGTAACCAAGAAGGTATAATACAAGTTTCCTGTTAGCTGCCTCAACGAGTTTCTGTCAGTTAATCTCGCACCACCAGCCACTGCGTTACATTACTTCACATAACGCAGCCCAGGGCTGAAACCGGGCCGATGCGGTTTCCGGGATTAGGAGATCATTCCAAACGGTAACGTGGGTATGTAAGTGAACGGACAGAGGTCGGCGACCCCACAATCCCCGTTCGCGATAACAATGCACTTTTGAAAGAGATAGAGAGAGATAACTTTATTTTTCATGCCCAGATGTCCTAAGAGATACAGTGCAAGTCGCCGGACAGGCGGTCACATTTAAATCTTAACAATGAGAGAAAGGTTTCTTGACCTAGGGAGTCTTTTTAAAATTGCGACTGCCTCTTCGATAGTGGTACTGAAGGCGACTGGCAGGTACTGCGACGACGCCGGAGTGACGCACCGTGTGTGAAAGAAGGTTGCATCGGACAGGATTTGCAGCATTCGGGTGCGGCCATTGTGGCTGTGTGACATCTGTGCGTGTATGCAACCGCAGATGTGCACAATAACTGCCTTTGGAACCCAGCAGACGTCGCCATCTACGCTGAGCGGGAAACCACGCTCGTGCTGTCAAGTGTGTTCACGTGACGTCACGGCGCCATTTTGTTGTCCAGCGTGTAGCTTCAGCAGTGGAGGCCGGAGCAGGAGGCGATAATCCCATTTGCCATGTTTGAAGACTTTTTCAGTGTTCCATAGACAACAAGAATGCGGCCGCTGTGATGTCAGTGAATACTCCGATACCGTTCTTTACAACCAGACTTCACTCCGGATCTTTCTGCGCGCACCGTGTAGCAACACTAGCTTCTTTTACTTGGCAAGGGTGAGCCGAACTTTCCTCCTCACCACATCATAGCTTTAAAGTTGCTAACTCGGCGGTCTGATACGTTTTGAAACAGCGATCTTTTATTGCATGCCATGAAAGATTCGAACGATTTCGGCCGCCCACTCTGCTTAGCACGCACCAGCTTGGATATGCATTGGCCCGGCGCACAGAAAACGGCCAACGCCTCGCGATGCACCCGCGCCTGGCGCGCACCGCTGCGGAAAGCGGTCTCCGGAACTGGGGAATGCCGTTCGCCGTCGGGCCTCTGTTTCTCCTCTGCACTGCGCCACTGTGCTTTCATTCCACGGCCTCGTTGCCGGCTTCGGCCGATCAGCTGTGCCACGCGTTCCGGCATCCCAGGAACCGCCGCCGGAACCAGCGGCGTCATCGTGTTGGGGGTGAAGTGGAAAGAGAGAAGGCGGGGGAGGAGGGTGGGTGAAAGAGAGGGTGCGAACCTGGCTGTGTACCCTCCCTGGGGGTCAGGTGAACGACACCGCCGCCACCGGCGGCGCAGCGAGTTGAGGAAGGCACCGGACTCTCCTGCGGCTGCCGCAGTTTCAGCGCAGTGTGTGCATTCGGCCAGAGACGGGGGAACCCCGCTAATTCTCCTCATCCGCCGCCGCTGCCCGGGGCAATCGAATGGCGTGCGGGGCCAGCATACCGCGCACTGGCCTGCGTCTGCCTGCCTGCCTGCCTGCCCCGCGTGCACACGTGTAATCCTCGCGGGGAGCGAAGGTCACCTAACGGTGCGCTAGGTTTTTCCTCCCCTGGGTTATTATTTGTTTTATTTCATTTTTCTTTTCCAATTTGTTTTTGTTTTTTTTATTTTAAACAACTCAGGCTTGCCGCTGTGCGGAGAGAGAGAGAGCGCCGCTCTTTCTAAGAAGGAAGGAACGTGGGATCTTCAGCTCTTCTTGCATGCGGAGAATGTCGTGGGTTCGACCTCGGCTGGGGAAACAGAAATGTCTCGCTCATTTTTTCCTTTTTGCTTCTAGCGTCGGGGCCGCCGCGTAGTCTGGGTCGTTTTCGCCTGCGCTGATATGCTTCGTAGGGGATTTGAGGCGAACATATTTTTCGTTGCCGGGTTCGTGTATTCTTTTGTGCAGGTGCACGCGTGTTATACCGGTGCGCCATTATAGGTTTTTAAGAAGAGATCTGCACGATACACACATTAGAGTCAAAATCGCGTTTACTGACGACCCACCACGTCACAAAAAAGCACATTTTTCGCGCAAAATATTAAAAGGACCAGATAAGAGCCGAATCTTGGGGACTTGAGCTTGTTTAGTTAGTGAGAGTTTACTACACCGCACCTCCTTCTCTTGTAATCCCGACAAATTATCTGTCCATGCCGCAAGTCCGGACGCTCCTCATAGATCAGGCAGTGCGTGCGCAATAATAATGCAACAGTTGTCGTAAATATTCTGTCATCCTTCGTGCAGAAAAAAATAATAAAATAATGTGCAGAGCAAATGGTTTTTCTTTCCTTTCAAGAAAGAACAAATTTACTCTCAGTAGATGCAAACGCTTCCTGATAATGGTAGTGCCAAAAAAAAAAAAACAGTTTTGGCCCTTCAGACGTGCGCAGTAAAAGCGAACTGTTCAGTCCGCACTCGCATGCTTCTCTTGCTTTCTGAAGTCCACGACCTGCGTCGTTAAATGAAATTTTCTCCCACTCTTCCGAGCGAAGATTATAATTTCATACTTGCACTCGGCGCCTGTGATCATAAATTTTGCAGCCAGCTCTATACGAGGCAATTACTATGGCGGCAGCCTACTGACAAAGCGGGCTGGTTCTCCACCAAATTGTAACGACGGGTGAGAAGAAGTGTGATGGCCGCATCATGAACCTGGGAAAGGGGAAGCGGTCTGAGGTCAATACATAGCACGCCTACTGCCTGAATGCATGACTCTGAGAAAGAAAGAAAAAGAAATAGCAGAAACATGACGCATTCCAGCCAGATTTTTCTGCTTACTGCCACGTGTGGTCACTTGATCCAGATGGGCCTTGACAAGGGCTCTTTCGTTGGTGGGAAGGAGGCGGTTACCGGTACTATGGCCCCAAGAAATGCTATACCGGTGCTGCTGTTGCCGAGATGTTTTGTTGTTGTCGTTATTGAATTTGTTAGTTTTATTTCTCCTCTTCGCTTTTACGTGCTTCTGTCCAGCCACATGAATTCCACACGCGGGAAGGACACAGTTGAGAAAGGAATGGGCTGCTCCATAGTTCAGTGGAAAAAGTCACTGCGAATGGGAATCCTGATCATAAATAATGGGAATCCTGCTCATGTGTGCCACGCATGGACAACGTATGAAACGTAGTCCTGAACGCCGCGAAGCGCTCCTTGCAAACAGTAAGACAGTAACACGAACATTCAGCGACCACCCACACACTACGAGCAGTTTAATACTCAAGGCTTATACTATATTTTACGCACAAATGTGCACTGGTCTGGCGTTCATTTCCACTGTCATGGATTGAAGATTATGCATAAATGGAGACAATCATAATGAAAATGTATATTTTTTCTTTCCTCTCTGAGTGCTCGGAGCGTGCAATATCACTTGGCGCAATCGCATGCACTCATTGAAGCACCGCCACAGATAAAGGGATTGGGCGCATGCTCACCGAAGCGACAGAAACAAAAAGGAAGGACATGAGGAAGCGGCTATGCGGGTGCGCATACGGGGACTCGCTGCTTACAAACGCCTCATTTTAGAGCGCAGCCGCCACCGAAATATCCCGCTCTCGAGTTTATAGCCCGAGTATAGCGGCAAACTTATGAGTGCAGCGTTTGTTCCGTATAGTTCCGCCAGTCCCGTCGTTTTTGAACTTGGCAGCAGGCAGCGGGCAATTTCGAGGACACCGAAGCACCGCGTGTCAGTGTGAGGGGCGGGGAGCTCAGCGGCGCATGTAAAGGGTACCTCTCGTACCCGTACATTACACGCCGCCAGAGGACCTTTGTGGCGACCGGCTGGAACCGCTTGCTCGTGCGTCCTGGTCTGCATGCACGGTTTTTCGAACAGGTCGCTGGGTAGATTCTGTAACTTGGGCTGCGTGCGACTACGCTGATCGCACCAAAACACAGTTCGGTAAGTGCATGCGGCGGCTGCGTTTTTATGGAGGAAAAACGCTAAGGCGTCCGTGTGCTGCGCGATGTCAGTGCACGTTAAAGATCCCCAGGTGGTCGAAATTATTCCGGAGCCCTCCACTACGGCACCTCTCGCTTCCTTTCTTATTTCACTCCCTCCTTTATCCCTTCCCGTATGGCGCGGTTCAGGTGGCCACCGATATATGAGACAGATACTGCGCCATTTCCTTTCCCCAAGGACCAATTATTATTATTATTATTATTATTATTATTATTATTATTATTATTATTATTATTATTATTATTATTATTATTTAAGTTCATGCGGCATGCAGGTGCGATCCGCCGCCGGAGCTGTTGTGACCCAGGTTAATCTGGTCGCTTAGTGGTGTCTGTGCAGATGATGAATGTTGTTTGCGAACTAGGCTGCCACGAACAGGCGTAGTGCTACTGTTTATTATTACTCAAAATTCCCGCCATTTGATATTCTCGAGCGACGCTGAAGTACGCTTAAACCATATCGCGTGATCACTGGTCATCAGCGAATAGAAAAATGACAATGGGTTCGTTTGTTTGCACCAGTAAGAAGGTGATGCCTTTAAGAGACGCCACAAATAGCGGCTCTGTGTAGCTGACGTACCTTGGCGACCAGCAGGTACGTTGTACCCCCGTCTAAGAATGTCAAGTCACATTAAGGCCTAAGCATTCTGATGAATTCGCTTAGACCTCTTTATAGCAGGGAACTTATATTTTTTACAAGAAAAACATGCTACGAGAGGAGCAAGAAAGCCGCTTCAAAGGCTGTGCATTCATTTCAGCTTTATGGCCCGCAGTTAAAGAAAAATTCGTCCGCGAAGAATGTTTTGGGACGAATGTTTCTTTAACTACGGGGTTACTGAGAAAGCTGTACAGCTTTCCCTTGTATCCGTATGGCGGCGCTTGGGTAGATGCCAATGGGCAATTACTCCCTTATTACAAACCTACTCCGCCTTGGGGGATTCCCTTGAACATTTGACCAACACTGTTCCCAATTCGAGTTATTGATCAATTCGCTCTCGCCCTACTATAAGCTTGCCTCCCCGGTTATCTCCCCGGGTTCGTACCCGGACCAAGACAAATTTTTCTTTAACTACGAAGTATGTGAGAAAACTGTATAGCTTTCCTTTGTTGCCGTATGGCTGCGCATGGGTAGATTCCACCGAGTAATTACTCCCTTGTTACGAGACATTAGATTAAATGGAGACGCGAGAATTTTTAGCGACCGAGGAGGGAAAGATCGATATGTGAGACAAAATGCACATTGGCGGAATTTCACTTTGGTGAAGCTGACGAGCAAGAACAGAATGCTGCCTCTTGTTCCGAGCGGGCAGTAACCGTAGTAGTAAAGTCGAACATTAATAGTAAAGTAACCGTAAAATGGAAGGTACTGCCGTACATCTCAGGTCTGTTAGGTGCATGGGCGACGCCAAGAGCACTGGCTCGGCTGTCTTGCCGGATTCGAATTTACACATAGAAAACTCCTTCGAACAGCGACTTTCAACGAGCGGAATACAAAATCTCTCCTTTCTAGAAAATAACCAGCAAGTATTCGCACAGTTCAATGCCAGATGACCTACGATGACCCCTTGAAAAGTTGCGGCGGTGCCTACTCTATGCCTTTACAGTATTGTATACAGTAAGCACCGGTTGCATGCTATGGCTATTTATCGCAGACATACCGAGATTTGAATAGCACGGGCAACCTAAACCACCGCGACGACCTCGCTCTGCGAGTATTAATCGCCTCCCATGCATGCTGCGCGAAGAGTGCCAACAGGAGCACGACATAGCAGCTCCCCCTCTGCACACAGCCTGCTCCTCACCTCTGTGTACACCGTGGCATCGGGTCATGCAGTCCGCGTGCACGGCGAAGGAGAAGTAGTCGGAACGACCAAAAGTGGCACCGCCGCCGGTGCCCCGTGAGCGAGGGGTAGGGCAGGCAGCAGTCTCCGTAATTGCTTAACAACGACGCCATCGTTTCTCTCTTGCCTGTGTGTGTGTGTATCCTATGGCTACCTACCTTCGGGATTTGCTTTGCGCGTAGTTCGGCGGTCGTAGGTTCGACGACCCCTCCGATGCCTCCCGGTGAGGAGCCCAGCATCGACCTGTGGGATGCGAAACATCATTTCTAGAATGTTCTTCGGCGGGGCGCGCGGTGCCATTGGGCATAACCCGTCCCTGCCGCCGGTGCGGCGGGTCACACCCCCTCGGAGGCCCAGCGACTCCTGCGAGGCAAACTCCCTGTGACGCGAACACGGAGGTGTTCCTGCTTTTCCGGCAGTATTAAACGCAGGAGCGTCCATACATACGGCGTGAGAGCTGGTATCCCTTTGAGCAAACCGCGCTGCTTACAGTGTCGGACAGACAGGTATTCGGTGTGCAGGAGAAATGGTTTTCTGGTTAGACCACTGTTTGTCTTCTGAGACATATGGGCCTTGAGCCTTCTGCGGCTATTACCGCGTTACCCCTGTATTCCGTGGTAAGAAAGGTCGGAGGTAGGTAAAACGAATGACGAATGCTCGAAACGTATAATATCAGTTTGCTTATATTGCCGCAAAAGTGCGTTTCAGTGTGAAGTGCAGTACGAAAGGGCCCTCAGAAATCTTCCAGAAAGCAGGACGTACTGTTTTATAATGTACTGCCTTTCGAAAGAGGGTGCTTATGTGAACGTTGGCAACGGGAATTGATAGCATCTAACGTAAGCAGGGATGGCCTGCGTGCGATTTGAACTAAGGGCAGCATTAAGGTACAGTTCCACTTGCTGTTGTCGGCAAATAATGCGGAAACAACACGCCTTACAGGGCGGTGCAACCGAGCTCGATACTGTGCAGCATTCTGCAGCTGGCACGCATGAACTACGAACTCCGCGTGCAACGTCCATTTGTCTAGCGCTAAGGGGAGTCTTAACTGATGACCACTTGGAATAACGAACTCAATTCCAAGGGAAAGGTCGTGCAGTCAGGTTGGAGGGGGGGGGGGCATAGAGTTACATGAAGCGGCGAAAGCGAGAAATTTGTTCGGTTAGCGTTGCGCTGCTGCGGCTAACGAAGGATATAGGGCTACTCGGACATCAACGTAAGATGCCTTTGTTTTTCTGCGGACCTAAATGGCCTGATGACGATGGCGATAATGACACGAGTGGTCTCTTTTTATTATGCGTGGCCCCTCGCCCACGAGGGCAACAGCTGTGTACTCAACGTTCCTCGGTGAAACTCTTAGCACAGGTAGTCGAATCGACGGTGGAAAGTCAGCACGACGACAGCATGTTGAGGTCGTCAGAGATGTCCTGGTATATTTGCGTGGCGCTCACATAGTTCAAGTGCGATACCGCTAACATCACAAAGTATCCACATCGCAAAGGTACCGTGTCTAAGTCCGAAGGTCATCGGCATCCTCCCTCAATTTACCGCTGAAAACAACGGGAACAGCGCGAAGGTATGGCGTCCATAACAAGCGATTTCGGCGCAAATGACGCGTGTCGTTGGGAGGGAAGGGGGGGGGGGGCGACCACCATTAAGGCCCGCTATGGGACTTCCTCAAGCAGGGACACAGTCCATTACGCGGAGTTACAATACGCGGCAGTGATAAATGCGTCCGCCCAGTGTACACGCACGCCCGCGCGAACGCACAGAGAAACGCCACACCTGAACAGGATTCCGGCGTGCGCACTTCTCTCAGATGCTTCCGACCAGCTGAACCATGCGCGCACAGGAGCAAAGACACCAGCGCACCATTGTCCGACCGCGCACACTGTTCGCGCATGCGTTCGCGGCAACCGGCGAGCGGTGCGGTAGCAAGCACCGCCGACCTGGAAGCGGCATCATTCGTTGCACTGCCTTTGTGTACTATCCATCGTACCAGAGCTCATCCTTCTGTTTTGCGCGCCCTGCATGTGCATGCGTGTGGCGTTGGGGTGCGCCGGCGACTAGGATGGCCCATCCGTAATGGTCGCGATGGCCTCCCGCCGCGCTTCCTGACAGGCCCGTCGTGTGCGTAAGGCGGAGGGGGGTCTCTCGGCGGTGTTGTTCTGTTTACAAGCGGCAACGCGCAAAAGATGAGCCGCTCTTTTGTCGGCCGCCCACCACCAACGCACAACCGCGTGCACGGGCACGGCCGGCACCGTTTACCCAACCGCACCTCCCCCGGCCCTCCGCCTGTTGGAGTGGATGGGGGGCTTCCTGTTTGAATGCGCTGTGTAAACGGCGGCAGTGGCTGAGCGCTTGATACACCGACCTGGAATGTGCTCTTCCTTTTACATGCTAGGCGTTGCTTGCTATCTTGATGGGTAGGTGTCCCTCTGTGCAGCGGCGGTGGTGATGTCGTGATCTGTGACAACTGTGGGAATAATTGTGTAGTGTTCGCTGCTCAATGATGCTACACGGTATTCTATTAATTTTCCTTTTGAATTGCCTCTTCAGCCACACAGTTGGCTCGGTACCGCAGTGCTTGCCATTGGACTAGTAAAAAAGTTCTTTTGCGATCTTCTGAACCACCGAAGGTGCTCCACCGTGAGAGACAGTATAGCAGACCACGTACGGCAACAATGCAGGACTTGCAAGTGATATAAAGTGATTGCGTTATATAAAAGAATTTAATACTCACAACAGATTAAGCAGCAAGCAGAACAACGTGGAACTGGCTGAAGAGAAAATCTTAACTCTTCGGCATCGCCGAAGATGCAAGGCTTCTAAATCTAGCTCAGAACCTTTTTTTTTTACTGGCGCAGTCGACAGGATCCTTTTGTTATCAGAAGATTTACATGCCTAGCATCTTCGGCTACGCGGAGGAGGGAAGCTTTTCCCTGTACCCAGTTACATGTTATTGTGCTTACTGCTCAAGCTGTAGCAAATATAAAAATTCCTGTGCATAAAGCATCAGCTTACATCACCTGCAAGTCCTGCATTGTTGCCGGACATCGTCTGCTATATCGTCTATGATAATGGGGCACCTTTATTGGTGGCGCCGAAAAACACAACGAACCCTTTTTTCCCAATTTCCACATTTTTTAACTTTTTCCACAGTTGTGTGACTTGTGTGTGTTCCTTCTGTCCCGTCTTTAGCGCTGTTGATATGGAACCATTTTTACTGGACTCTGTTGAAACGTGCTGACAGCAGTTGGTTTCTATATTTTATATATTATTTTCACTCTTATTATTGCTTCTGCAAAACTCACCTAACAATAGATGAGGCTTTCGGTATCTTTTGACTATACCACATCTTCATGTCTTACGGTATCAGTTGATTGGCTTGACCGTTGATTTACGGCTAACAAGGCAGCAGATCGGGCATGACATTTCTTTTATTGACTGGTAACGAACATATTCAGTTTTATATCTCCTTGAAAGTTTACACCACCATGTGCGATATGCACAGCAGTCGGTTGGCTTGAACCTCGAACTTAGCTTTCGCACTCCCTCAAATAATCTTGGCGTGACGTTGGCGTTAAAGCTGTGATTATGGCTGAGGGAAAATTGCGCGACTCGGCAAACACATCTATGTTTTCTGTCGTCAAGAGACACAACCCGTGCAGGATTCAGTGTCCCTGTCGGCTTTGTATTATTGTCCTGAGAAAAAAAAAAGGCCATTTCCTGAACGAGATGCCGCTACATTGGGTGTATAGGCTCAGGAAGCCGGCCTTCTGGCATCAGTGGAAGCTCTCATTCGAGACACGCGTTGAGACAGACAGAGAAGTTTCGACCAGATGACTATAGAGAACATTTCGAGGCTGATGAACTGGCTCGTGTAGGCGTGGAAAAATTGTCAGTGTTCTGCCTGTGCATTCATCGTGAAAAGAACTTTTATTTGTGTAGAATACGCTTGTATGCGTAGAGTGAGATTTGTCGAATATTTCAGCATACTGAATAAAGCGTCCTTGTTTTTGCTCACTCTTCTTTGACAATAGCTTTAACGTCCTTCCATTCTGGCGCTTCTTTTTTTATGAACTGATGCTTTAAGAAACCCGACATCTATTAAAGAACGAAGAAGCAGAACTAGTATGTATGTTTCCACAATGCTCAAATTAAAAAATATCGATCTCCTCTTTCCATTTATCCTCCTTATTTCTGATTGTCGTAATTGTTCCTATAGTCCTACCCCTTCTCGGTTAGTGTGAAATATTTGGAATAGCGATATAACTTGGAACACCTATGTAAATTTCCATCGTAATCAATTTCGTTGTACCTGTTATACCTTATATAATCCCCAATTTATGCTTCCGTCGTCTAATAGGAAGTCTACGAGAGTGGTGGATCGGGCTAGTCGTGCTGAAACGAAAATCGCTCGTCCGTGTTTGTCTTTCGCCCTTTTCGCATTTCATACCATCGCCCCTGCACGTGTCGAATTTTATCGCGCTCCAGAAATGACGCTCTATTAGCGACGTAATTCTTCGCTCACACTGTTCTTCAGTATGGCATTACTTTATACCGCTATTGTTCCCTTACGTGGCGTTACATTATATATTTGTAAAGGGAGTTATTACTCATTGACATCCACCCAATATAAATTGACCGAGATAAATTTGATTTCGAAGTGCATCCTACGGTCTCTGCCTTACAATATAAGAACCTTAGCAAATGCAATTTGTTTCTTTTACATTCCTAGAGTTACCTACGCTTAATGCCCTCTTTTTTTTTCGCAGTTTTTTTAGCTCAATTTGATAATCTCAGTTTTTGCTTCTTTATATCCAGCTCCGTTCATTCCACCATGATCTGAACCTATTTATTCCCATAAATCCTAATTTTTTTTGCGCTATGGTTCCCATCTGTTTTGTCAAAATAATCAATGCAAATACTTCGGAGTAAATTTCTTGAGTAATAATGAACAAGCATCCAATTCAGTGAGCTTTTCCGCGCTGTATATATCCGTTCACGTTGCCTCTCACGACTGCGAGTACCGCCGACAAGCAACTTCCGGCTTAGACTGACGCATTTTTTCCTACAACGTATGTTTCAGAGCTTGGAATAAAGGTGTTTAAAGGCCTGTCCGCTCCACTTAAATCGTCGCTCAAAGTTCCCGCTTGTGAGAAGTGTTTTCCTGTGGTTCATCCGTGCATCCCGCTGCGGACATCACCACTGCATATCCACGACAGCCTCACTTCACTTCAGTTAATTACCTTAAAGGCCCCCGGGATGGGGGGTATTACGTAAGACCGAACCTATATGCCGTTTCTTTGGAAACAATTGTGCACACACAAGACAGGACATGAAAAGGGACAGACACAGGCGCCAACTTCAATGGGGTTTAATTGTGGTCACCACAAATGCGTATGATTTCACAATGAGGACAATAATTCAGACATGCCAAATCGAAACCTTCCATTTTCATGCCCTGTCTTGCGTGTTCGCAGTTATTTCCAAAAAAGTGTGTAGTACCAACTCGACCAAAATGCAGCGCTTCTGAACTATATGCTGCGACCGCTACCCTTGAAGGGCACACAGCTGCAAATCACGGCGACCGGCTATTGACCTGCACAGACTTTATGAAAGCCTCGCCGCTGCCATCAGAGATTCATTAATTGCCCCCATCTCGCAACCTTTCACCCAAACTAGACGCATGCCTGACGGAAACCGCCACTAAGTAACGCACCGAGACTGCGCTTGTCAAGCTAATAACTATGTTAAGCAAGAACAAAAGAAATCATGCAACCGGTCACATCCGAGTAAACCGATTCTCATCGCCCGATGCATGCCTGCGGTGAGCTTATGCGTGGCTTTAAATCATCTCTCTCTCTCTCCCCTTCCCTTCGTCTGAAAAGAAGAATGATGGAGTGCGGGTGAGTGAATTTCGTAGAGCTCTTGTAAGTCGCACGCGCCCCTGAGCACGGCGAAACTTCACCGCAGTATCCGCGTTTGCGCGAGAGCCTGAGCGACAGAAACGAAAAACGAAACAAAGCAAAAAGAATGGAGAGGTAAACGAAAAACGAAACAAAGCAAAAAGAATGGAGAGGTAAACGAAAAACGAAACAAAGCAAAAAGATTGGAGAGGTAAGGAGACCAGGAATGAGAGGCTTCCCACAGAGGGCGGCAAGCCGTACGCGATTCCCAAAGGCTGCCTCTTCCTTCGCCGCCATCTTTTTTTCTTTCTTTGCCCCTTCAAGTTGAACACACGAGTGCTTCCCGCGTGCGCGCAAGTGCGCGCTCGTGTTGGCTGCTTCCGCATTGTATGGGCGCCAATGCGTGCGAAATCCCGTAAACTCCGTAGCGCGGGCAAAGCTGCACCTATTTAGCGCAGCTCCGGAAAGGGGAATGTCCGTTTGCGCGTGCACGTAAACGTGCGAGGAGCACGTCAAAAAAAAAAAAAAGATAGAGCTTAGGATTTTGGCATTATTCCGCGCAGTACCAGGAAAGCTGCAGCCGGGAAAATTGGTTATTTTAGTTTGCACGCGCGCTATGATGCTGATATAAGCACTAATTAACATTCCAACCATCTCAGTGAGATGGAGCGTGACGTAGCGTACAGGAATGAATGCTTACGACTGCAAGACGCTGAGCTCACGCACGGAATTCGTCGTCTTATTTCCGTCATGAACAGTTTTATAAGCGTACGTAACTAACTATCTTAGCAGTTCACACTTTTGTATCAATATTATGGGCACGGTACTGTGCCAAAAGTGGCGCGCGAAGATGTTCGCAGTAGAAATGACACCTATACATAGCCCGCCCCCACGCACATATACGGAGAAGCCATTCACGAGCTAACGAAATTTCATATTCTATATTTGTCTTCAGGCACATGTGGCAGATGTTTAAAAGTAGAACCAACTTTTCCGCGTGCAAACTCAGCTTTTGAGGAAATCGACGCCGGAGCTCGATAATATCGCGCACAGCCTTCTGCTCTCATAATATGAACTTGCTGGAGCCTGGTGGTGGTTACTAGTGTTCGGCTGAGATGTGCATGTTCTCCCTTTGTCTAAAAGAGTCATAAACCATTTCGTGTGTTTGTTTACGCCCTTGTGACATTTATGCAAGAGCTACCAAAATAAACAAATAAATTCCTTTAGAGCGCTCATTTGGATTTGTCTTCTGCAGGGGAGCTTTGCGGTAACAGTGCAACATATATGCACCGGCTCGATGCGTTTCAGACTGCTTCACCTAAAAGCATCGACATCTGCTTTTCGCCGCTTTCATCTTTTCAAATGCGGCCGACTGGAGGTCTATTTGCGTGTTAGACACATGTGTGCTCAAGCATAGGTGCGTTTTAATTTGTTTCCATTGGTTCTTTAGTAACACTTGCTGTCGGGCCAGTTGGTCTTCCATCATCTTTTATTGCCTGCTGTTCGGCTTCTTTAGGGTGAAATGTTTTCGAAATGGGTCTTTGACCCACCTTGAGTAGAAGGAAAAACCTTGTGCCATGGCGCTCTTTGGCCACAGATGCCTTTGCGCCATAAAAAATTCATCATCATCGTCATCATCTTTGGGGAATCAGCCCAAAAAGACAACAGACAAGTATAAGAAGGACGACGTGGAACGTTGTCGTCCTTTCTTTTACTCGTCCATTGGCTTTCTGCGCGGATTCATGAAAGATCGTTGCTTCTTTAAAATCCTTCGCGTGCCCTCGTAGAGATAAAAATGGTCTAAACGGCAGCCCCAGTTTACAGACCGCAGGCCCATCCTTGGACGACCAGGGACCACGCCATGTCGCGTCGGCTGCAAGCGTGTCCCCCCCAATTTTTTCCCCCAACAGGTTTACTTCACAGCTGTGTATACGCAGTGCGAGCCGTCCGGCGACCATGCACACTGCCGCCGCCGCCGCCGGTGCAGATATGCCATCGCGTCCAGCCGTAACGACGGTCGCGCTCTGCTGGCGCGAGACTAACCCGCTTTAAGCGGCGTCGCCCTGGTCGGTGGCGCGGGCCTGCGGCTGTTGTGGCGCCTGTTTCCGCTCGCACGAGCACGCAGCGGCCTGTCAGCCAGCTCGGGGCGGCGGCAGCAGCACGTGAGTTCACACCGAGGGTCGCGCACGTTGCGACGCGATTTGAAAGTGATCGTTTTAGGCCTAACTTACTAGGACTAAAGTGCTCTCTATACCGGAAACTATTCTTACAAGAAGACTGACTTCCGTCCCCCATCCTGCTGCAGCGTTGTTTTTGATGAAATGTAAGTGACCACATCGCACGGAGAAAAGGTTAGCGGAGCTATTCATCAGGAAATACAACGATAATAATAATAATAATTGGTCATTGGGGGAAAGGAAATGGCGCAGTATCTGTCTCATATATCGTTGGACACCTGAACCGCGCCGTAAGGGAAGGGATAAGGGAGGGAGTGAAAGAAGAAAGGTGACGGAGTGGAGGGCTCCGGAATAATTTCGACCACCTGGGGACCTTTAACGTGCACTGACATCGCACAGCACACGGGCGCCTTAGCGTTTTTCCTCCATAAGAACGCATCCGCCGCGGTAACTCCAAAATCGCGTTGTTCTCACGTATACCGAGCTCCGCAGTGGCGTGATTTCAATGGGCTCTGCTTTCACAGTTTAAACAGTACGCTGCTTTAACAGTGGTGTAATAAACTATTTATAAGAGTTTGAGGCATACATCATGCATTTCGCCGCCGCGGTGGCTCAGTGGTTATGGTGTTCGGCTGCTATCCCGAAAGACGCGGGTTCGATCCCGGCCGCGGCGGTCGAATTTCGATGGAGGCGAAATTCTAGATACCCGTGTGCTGTGCGATGTCAGTGCACGTTAAAGAACCCCAGGTGGTCGATATTTCCGGAGCCCTTCACTACGGCGCCCCTCATAGCCTGAGTCGCTTTGGGACGTTAAAACCCCATAAACCATAAACCAATCGTGCATTTCTTAAAACCATACGCACAGTTATCGGCAAAAAAAAGAAAGAACCTTCAGGTTTTGGTGTCTGTGTGTGCGCATGCGCTCGCGGGACTAATCTGGTCGCGCGCTTATGTACAGCCGAAGCATTCAGAAAGATGCGGCATTTGAAGTCAGCCGTCCCTTTTTCTAAACGTGATCCCGATCTAGATATCTTCGTGCTTCTGGCTTTGCGGCAATAATAATGACACCAATAGTGTCATACTGTTTCCGCATTCATTATATCATATGGCGCGCACTCCTGCTGATCTTGATACCGGCTGTGTTCGCCGCGCACACAGGAAGCTTTGGAAACACTGCATTTTTTTAACGTGTTTGTTGCCACTATATCTACCTCCAGAAATTTCACTTAGTTGTCCTCATTCCTGTCAACCTCTGTAAGAGAGGCTGGAACTTTTCTATAATGAGCTGACTTGCTCTCATGTCTTTAATAATAATAATTGGTTTTGGGGGAAAGGAAATGGCGCAGTATCTGTCTCACATATCGGCGGGCACCAGAAACGCGCCTTAAGGGAAGGAAATTTGTCAACTTGAATATGCTAATCATCATCTGCTAAGGTGCTTTAAGCACTTACATTTTTTACCAGTGCGCCAAGATGGCTCTTGAATCAACAAATGAAACATAAAAAAACGCAAATGGTTAAATGCAGCTCTATATTGCTTCCAAGCTATAGTGTGAAATGACCATCGTTTCCGTCGCGGACACTTTTAGAACAAGTGAACACACTCTCCTAGCGGAAAGCAAGCAACTGCGTCTGCAACTGTGTAGTTCTCGAACAGAAAACTCTTAAGTGACCACTATAAGCTCAGTAGTACCGCGGCGGAGCAAGTCGACAATAAACAAGAGGCCACCTGCGAGTTCTTGAAGCAAACATAACTTGCTTATGAAAATGGTCTATAGACTGTCTATACAACGATGCGACGAAACAGCGCTGACGGACGGGACGGAAGAGGAGACAGACAAATGCGCTGGTCTCCTCTTCCGTCCCGTCCGTCAGCGCTGTTTTGTCGTACCGCTCAACATGAACCAACCAGCCCGACTCAGCCCTCTCCTAAGACAGTCTATAGAGTTCTTTTAGGATCTATTGCATCCTATAGATATCCGCTTGTGTCAATTCATACTCTATAGGCTGTCTATAGAAAAAAAGTCGCCAAAAAGTGTATGGCCATAAATCTATAGACTGCCTGTCTATAGAATTTGTATTGCCTATAGGCTAGTCTATAGGATTTGTCTATAGAAAGCCTGCAAAATTCCTAGACAAAGCTGCATGGAAAGTCTATAGACCGTCTAAGGAAATTTCTGTAAGTGCTGTTATGTTCATCGACGAGCGTTTGCAGTGCCACAGTGACACTTCAGCACGCAGTAAGCAGCGCACAGGTCACGTGCGAATGGACCAGCTACTAGCAAGAAGAATCGAGGCGCCACCTTCTAAAGAGGGGCTCTCCCCTGGACACACATTACAACAGGATTCTCGCCATTCACGGTCGGCGGGAGCCCTTAATTGTCAATTAGGTAGCACCTCGCTTGAACGGAGACAAGCGCCCCGTGTGTTATTTGTCTGCGGCCGAGGGCTAGCCGCTGGAGAGATGTGGACATTTGGACAAGACAGCTACCCAACGGGCGGCAGGACAATGAGCGGCGTGTTTGCTCAAAGGCGGGTACCGCGGAAGACAGGCAAGGGCCGCGCTCTGAAGCAACGAACGGACTCTTTGCTTTGAGTGGCCGCAGAAAGCGTTCGCTGCCTCTGCCAGGCGCTGGTGCCGGGATGCGGACTCCTAATAATAGAAGGGAGCCATTGTTCCTCCGGGTCAGACAATGCGCGTGCCTATTCCCCTGGCGTTTATTTGCTCGCGGCCATTGTTTTGAATGTTTGGCTTTGCGGAAACGGTTGGATTGAGTGTTTGAGGCTGCTAGACCACAGAAGCGCATACATAGACATCGTTTCGAGGCAGCTGGATGCAGCGAGAAGCCAAGCAAAAGGGCTGCTGTGTTCAGGACACAAAAGCAGCGCTTCTGCTTTTCCCATACGACATGGCTACCGTCGGCCCCACCACGGAACCAGGCACGCAGAGTTGAAGAATTTTCCGCTCCAGCGGCAAGTGACCTATAGACACACGGAACAACGAAGAAGACAATGGTGGCTACCGGTGATACGATATAATGGGCCATGGGCAGCAATGTCTGACAAGCATTATTAAGTTTTTACGTAATGAACTCTCTCTCGATATATCGTAACATGGAAGATTAACATTATACTGATGCCAAAGGCGATCATCTGGTCGGCCTGCCATCGCTGCAGGTTCTGTCTTGAACTGTTACAATCTTTACAAAAATTTCTTCAGACAGTCTATAGACTTTTTATAGAAAAGAAGAGTCTATAGGCAATAAAAATCCTATCGACGGTCTATAGACAATCTATAGATTTATGGTCATACACTTTTAGTAGACTTCTGTCTATAGACTATAAATAGAGAAAAAGAAATATCTATAAAAAGGCAATAGAGAGTATAAAGAGTCTATAGACTGTCTGCAGACCATTTTTGTAAGGGAACACATAACATGTCACAGACGAACCGCAAAGGAAAACGCTAAAAGTCGGCAGAATTCAGGCAACTGAAGTCGCGGGAGTGAGATAAAAACATTCGAGAGCAAGCCCTCATTTATGAATGACGGGGAAGGGTAAGGGGGTTGCTGTGGGTTGTGGATACGATGACGTGGTCCAAGTGATCTTTGGGTTTTGTAAGACAGAGAAACGGTTCCTGTTAAAAGAAGGTGGGCCAGCAAATTTTGCTTATGTGTTCTTTCTTTGGAAGGACCAGCAAAACTTCAGTAAGTATGGATCGTACGGATCTGTTGCCCGGTAAGTAATCTTTATTTCAGTTTTTGTCAGATTTTTTATCGGTTTCAACAGCGGAACGGCGGCTTCGACGTCGCAGATGAGTTTAGATAAAGTTGAGGCCACATCACGTGTAAAATTGTAATCTTAAAGCAGCTGTTTGGATATTTGTTGTCGCTGCGGCTCTTGAGGCCGGCTGGCGCAACGGTTAGAGGTTGTAGAGACGATGAAGCAGCGACACATTTTATCGCTGATTTTGTATGCCTCTTTTGACCTCAATGCTGTCTCAGCTCGTCTGTGACGTCATAGCCACTGTTCGGTGGTTGCAACTGAAACAACTTGAGAGAGAAATTTGGATTTAAGCTAGTTAGCGGACGCAGGCGGATTCCACGTGGTGATCTGTGCGTACCAATGTCTCAAGTACCATTTCAAAATGTGCAAGTAATAATTTGGCTTTCTTACTCCCTTAAAAATGGCTGCTGCACTTTAAACACAAAAACCATAAAAAGGGAGTAAGCGCAGTCCCTGTAGCGCAGTCCCTCTAAGGTGCAAGGTACGCTGCCCAAGCACTGAGGTAGACTTCGCTGACTAAAAATACGGAACACTTACGGTTGGCCAACGCAAATTCCCTCTTCAAAACATGCGCAGCTGTAGAAGTTACGAAGATTTTAGCGGAGGTACCAGCCTTCTCTACTTTCTAACCTTAAGAACTCGAGTGCCGCGTTTAAAAGGCTCCTCTCACTGCTAATTACGTCAAGTTACTATGCTTTGCAGTGGGATTATACCTCCGTTGTCAACAGTAAGCATTCCGTATAATGAGTGATAGAAATGTGCTCCAGAACTTGGGCAGCTAGCATACCCTGTCCCTAAAAGGGGAGTACACTGGAGGACAGTGTACTCTCTTTTTACTCTAGCAATTGCGACCTCGTGTTTACAGTATACTGCAGCCAGGCTGTCTGTACTGAGAGGAGGGACATCCAGACCGGACTTGACCGTTTCCCGAGCAAAATGAAAATGAAAGCACAAATGTTTCATTAGGGCAGAAACTCTGCCATAACAGATTCACTCCTGGTGACACCTGAACTAGGCCGCAAGGGAAGGTGTGGAAGCACACAGAAAGAGAAAGAGGCGCCGTAGTGGAGAGCTCCGGATGAATTTCGAGCGCTTGGTTCTCTTTAAAGCGCAGTTAGATCGCACAGCAAGCAGGAGTTTTGGCCTTTCGCCCGCGTCGAAATGAGGACACCGTTCCGGGATCCGCTCCCACAACCTCGTGCTTAGCAGCCAAAGGGTATACGACCATTGAGCCATGGTGGAGGGTTTTCCCGAGACCACTCATTGCCGCTGCCGCCTGCTAGGAGTTAGCGCTAAAAGATCATGGCGCAAATGTCTCCGTTTCCTAAGGCTGAATTAAATATCTCGAGTAAAGGAAGCAGCTCATAAAAATTACGAAGTACACTTAAAACTGCTTACGTGCTTTGAATGTGAAAGCATTGTCTCACCGTGAGCTCTGCGGCGAGGTTCATTAAAGATTCCTTCCTTTGTAATGACACACCTACTTATTAGCATATAGTTGTAAGGAAACGCATACACTATACGTTCACCTCTATTTGCCAAGAAGTAACACAGTTTTGTGGCATGTACTCAGATTCAGGTTTTCCTTTTCGGCAGTTTTTCAATGCAATAAAGAAAAAGCGGTTTTTGTGGACTATGCATTGCGTGCTCCCCGTGCGATCTGAAGGTTTTTGGTTAAATTCCTGGAACCTTCGAAACAAATTTTATTTCTTTTTCCTGGTATCTTACGGTACACTGCTGACATCGCGCGAGTGCATGGTGACGGCACTGAGGAGGAATTTACTGCCATGAACGGCGGCGGATGCCGGCTTTTGCGCTAATGTGACACATAATGCTTTCGCATCAATAACTTATTGATTACTTGCTAAGATTCACGGGGTCGCTAGCATCCGCTGTCTTCACATAACTGTCGCGTCGTCGTCTTTGGCTGCAAGTCAATTCGGGGTCTGGAACTCTACTCGTTCATGGATTCAGTGGTAATCGTGTCATTATCGGCACAGCAAAATTATCTTTAAAAAAGTTAAAAAAAAGCATTAGTACATGCATCTGTAGAGCCGCACATGAGGTAATAAAAATGCTGTAGTGGAGGGCCAAGGAATTATACAGACACCTGGATTTATTAAATGCACAGCGCAGGCTAATATGTTTTCTCTGCTACATAGAGACAGCTTTGTTCCCAGCAGCTACTCAGCCGCTTCCGTGGGTAGTATGCCAGGAATAAAGAACTCGATCGTCACAGCTGTTTTCACCGCTGCGGTGGCTCAGTGGTTATGGCGCTCGGCTGCTGACACGAAAGACGCGGGTTCGATACCGGCCGCGGTGGTCGCACTTCGACGGGCGTGAAATACTAGAGGCCAGTGTACTGTGCGATTTGAGAGCCCGTTAAAGAACCCCGGTTGACCGAAATAAACCGGAGCCCTTCACTACGCCTGAGTCGCTTTGGGACGTTCAACTCCATAAAACCAAAATCAATCTGCTGTTTTCATAAACTTCCGATGGAACGTGGAAGAACCAACGGCTTCCTGTGTCGCTGGAAAGAATTGTCATGCCTGTTTGAGCGAGCGGCTTTATTCCCACAAAGCGCGCCTAACAAGGCAGTGCAATCCGACTTCCCGTCAAAATAGTACGAGCTACAATAAACGACGCCAGGAGCCGGAATCGCAGCCGGACGCGGCAGTTGGCTCCAACGCCACCGACCAGGCCTCCTAAACGACACGGCACGAATCCATTCTTGAAACACAGAGACCGTTCACATGTAGACAGCTCATGACTGCCGCGTCGTGCACCTGAAAACACCAAACTGCACCGCGAGCAGCGTGCACAGTTTTTGTGGTTCGTGTTAGTCCCACATATTCCTGCGGTAGAAATCACACGCATTTTTTTTTTGCTCGTCCACTCACGAAGGCTCCATCAGAGACTCACGGCTCGGCATAATAATGCGCCCCGTCTCCGACGCCGATGCGCACGGGCCGTCCCTTCAATGGGTGCGTTTTTCCAAGCCGCACGCACGCACGCACGCACGCACGCACGAGCCGAGCGAAGCCCGCGCACCGGGCTTCCGCGAACCGGTCGGCTCGAGGAGGAAAAGAGACGCTTTCAAGTTCAAGGACTGGCAGAGCCGAGTCGGCAGGAAGAAGGATAAAGAAGAAAGAGGAAGTGGGCGATATCGGATACAATGAAAAACTCGCTATAGCGTTTATTATTAACGGTGCTCTATACACCGCACGACCTAGCGTGTGCCTGCTTGCACAGAGAACTAGGATGTTCCGGCGGAGAAAAAAAAAAGAAATATTAAAGCGTGACACGATTTGAGGACGTGCTTGCTTGCTAGCTTCCTTCTCGTAAGATAACAGCAAGGGTTGGTTGTCCCTGCGCGCGATCTCGGTACCGTTTTGGGCGGACTCGAGCGTGAACATTACGGCTTCCGATGCCCGTGTGCTGTTGTCCACAAAGCGTTGTTCGGGGTGCGCTTAATGGAACTTTTGACGCGTGTACGAGCGAAGCGTGCGGTTGCCGCGAGGTCGAACGGTCGCGGTTTGCAATGTTAAGGCCTTCCATGTGTTGTTCTCTAGCTGTTCCCGCATCTTTGTAAGGCGTGACACGCTGGCATTTTTTTTTTGTCAGTTTCAGACACTTCGTGGTGCATGACTGACGACACGGCGCCTGCGAGCTTAAGCTTTTGTACAGCCAAGTTACCTTTCTACGTTTTTTTCCAAGAGTCCCACTTTTACCACTGCTGGCAAACGTGCTACCTGTGTTACTGTTTGCAAACATGTTATAATATCCGAGCCCGTGGCACAGGCTGGGATATTATGTATATAATTCATTTTCGGCTGTCCCCCCATAATTCTTGTTTGGTAAGCGGATGCAGATAGATTCCCATTCCAATGGTTGACAGGTGTAAATTCGAAGCGGCATAGCAACAGCGCCTGAACAAGGGCTTGAGCAGCGGTGCTGCACAGCCCAATTTGTTGTTGTCCGCTCTACGTGCAGGTGAACGCTGTTCAACTATGAAGACTTCCAACAAACAAAATCAGCGCAGTTTGGGCGTTATCAAAATAAAAACAGCAGAAAGCTTCAACGTAAAGTACGAGGATGAATGTGCGAGTTTATCGCCATGATATCGAAGGAATTAAGCGAGGACTGAGAGAGGTGGCTTCATTGACAGTAAAGTCTAAAGCCTGGAGATGCCCTTCCGCAACAGCCAAGAGCCAGGCTTTAGGAGAGGCCTGCGTATGCCAATATGTCCAGCCCTACACTATAATTTTGTTTTTTTCATTCGCGAACCCAAATTGTTCACAATTAAAGTGGCGACCCGCAGTGTGATCGTCGACGATCTTTGGTTACTCCATCATTGTAACTTCATTTCCGCCGTGAGGGAGACCGTGTGGGATAAGTGGGAACAGGCCGTAGCTCGAGCCGCGCAGACGAGTTGGCGAGGCTCGAGCTACGGCCTGTTCCTCGAGCTGTAGCTCGAGCCTCGCCAACTCGTCTACGCGGCTCGCGACGGATGCTGCGCTAGTGTTTTGCGTAAGGACTGAATGCATACTCCCAGCGGCGGAAGACTCGCTAGAGGTTCGTGTAGCGCCATGCGGGCGCGCGGACTGCTCGAGCGACGACGACGTGCTAAGCTGCTGCTCTCCCCTCCACTCTTGTCGAAGGAGGAGGGACGCTCGTCTCGCGGACAATGCGTGACGAGAGCCACTTTGTGCTCCGCCGCCTCGTCATGACCGGTCAATTAGGATCGGCGCTGCTGCCCCCCTTTTAACCCTGACCCTGACTCCGGTGCGTCGGCGATGACGGCTGAGATGGGGCAGCGGACAAGGGCGGCGGAATGCGGGGCCAAGGGAAGGGGCACGCGGCTCCGAGCTGCTGCCTGCGCGGGCAGCCGAGGCGCCACACCTATCGAAGAATACATCTCCGGAAAGGAGGAGGGAGCAGACGGCCCCGGTGGGTGCCCGCGTAACGTAACGCGTGACCTCTGCATCGAGCTACGCTCGGCTGCGCTTGATCGCCTATCGCCTCCGCTGCTGCCGCCGCCGCACTTGTTGCTGCTGCCGTGCGGAAGTCGCTCGTGCAAAGCCACAAGGGACCATCTCTATGTCGCTGCGC
This sequence comes from Amblyomma americanum, assembly GCA_030143305.2. Classification (NCBI taxonomy): domain Eukaryota; kingdom Metazoa; phylum Arthropoda; class Arachnida; order Ixodida; family Ixodidae; genus Amblyomma; species Amblyomma americanum. Next base: position 47,194 of record JARKHS020014756.1, read on the forward strand.
AGAGACAGGGGTGTAGCCGTGGTACTTCCGCAGCGGCAGCAGGAGAACTGGTGGTTGGTCACAAGGGGCGCACGATTCTGCGAAGAACGCGTGGACTCGCGGTGCGTTATGATATACTGCGTTCGGGCTCGACGACCGCCGGTGTGGAAGACGAAGCGGCCGTCCCTCTCAATAGAGACTTTTAGAAGGCGAACCCTATCGATTAGGGACACAAGGGCACAGCGGGGCGCCAGCGCGCATGCGCAGGAGGGGCGTTCTTGTTCTGCGCATGCGCACTGGCGCCACTCTATTTGTCTGTTCACCTAAACGATAGAGTCTCTAAATGTCTCTAATAGAGAGTTTAGTGTCTAAAAGTCTCTATTTAAAAGTCTCTAATACTCAGTACCGAGAATTGTTTCCTCGGCCAGGGTGTCCGATATGTAAACACGAGGACATTGAGGCCGACATTCATCACTTACTGTGGGACTGCCCAGCTCTCAAGCCTACAAGGATCCGGCACCTGATGGTAGCAGGTCTTTCACCAAGCAACCCTGCTTCATACATTGCCTGGACGCAGGGACCGTATCATCGTTCTCTGCTGGACTTCATCAAATCAGCTAACCTTTTTTCATCCATTTAATCTCTACTACATCATTCATCACACCTTCACCCATCATTGATGCCCTGGGGCAATAAATTTCGCTAAAAAAAGTCTCTAATAGAGACTTTTAAATAGAAACTTTTAGAGACTAAAAGTCTCTGAAAATCTCTTTTTAGAGACACTTAGAATAGGGTGAACCTGTCCAATTAGAAACATTTAGAATAGGGGAACACTATCGATTAAGGGGCACAGTGGATAGCGGCGCGCCAGTGCGCACGCGCAGAACAATACACCCCCCCCCCCCCCCCCCCCCGGGTTAATGACCCGCGGATGCGCACTGGATCCTCGCTATTCCCCCATACCCCTAACCGATAGGGTCACCCTCTTCTAAATGTCTCTAATGATTCATCGCGTGGATCGTTGGTGTGAGATCGCGCGCACCAGCCCTGACGCGTGGAGACCGTAGTTTCCGCATCCCACTCGGGTGAAATCGCCTTAATGAGGTAGAAATAAATTAGGTCCGGAAACCATGCAATACTGTGCGTGGGATTAAAAGTGCGGATTGCTGCTTTCGTTTGGAAGTCAGTTGCGAGGTGCACGAAAGATGCTACGTTCTCCGTCAAACTCTTCGATATCCACTGCAGTTAGTGATTGCCATATTATTCCTACATTAACCTGAGCGAAAGAAATACAGAGCACCGTAAGGCAAGGACGGAGAATTTAGCTGCTCTTTACACGTGCAGTGTAAGGGGCAGAGATAGCTAACAAAAGGCGGCACGTAGTGAAACGAAAGGTAATTATGTAAAATAATAGATAATGGTAATTGAACTACAGGGTGCACAAATTACTCATACAATTTTTTTTTCACGAATCTACAGAGATAGGGACTAACATACATCTTACTGTCAGTGGGATTGGAGTGAGCTTAAGCTTTAACTAGCAACATGCTCACTAATATGCATATGCCAGACATTTTAAAAAGATTGCTCTCTACAGTTTGAATGGAGCAAGAATTGGTAAAATGTAGAGCGATAGCTTGCCCCAAGCAGCATCGAGTGCTGTTTTTTTTTAAACTGGCCTTCAGACGGAGCCGATGGTAGAGAATACTGTAGGTGACGACGTAGTCGGCGTGCAAGCCTTGGCTTTATTATTTCGAGGAGAAAAAGAAATTATTTCCAGAACAGTTATATACTCATTTGGGCCCGTTAGCTACGCACTTGTATACCGGTGCGTCTCGGCACACTGCTGCATTCTGGGAAGTGAAAAAGCGACTGAAGTGGCCGGTAAAGGTGTTCAGTACAGAAATTGCGTAAAAAATATTCTTCACAAAGCTTGACGTATCCTCAGTGGCAGGTCACTGGTCAAAAGGATCAATAAGTAAAGATTCCTACATCGAGCCGCACCTAAACCCGAGCCATCCCTCCCCATTCACTTACCCTCTCCCTTTCTCATGGAGTTCCTAGCTTCAATCTGAAGTGGTAGGTGACCAACGATCATTAGTGGAGGAAGCACTCTCTTTCACGGGATCTTCCGATGAAAAATGGAGCGGTCAATAAATGTTTCGGTCATGATGTGAAGTCTCCATGTCTAGACTGAAAATTGCCGCAACCTATTTTACAAAAGTCGCCAGCACTACACACATTATGAAGCTGGACAGCGCTGCAGCTACCTGCCGTTTCCCCCAACCCTACTTCCCTCCCTTCCGTCAATTTGTGTATTCTCTGAGCCATATAGTTATGGGTGAAAATTGCGACATTTAGATTTGGGCATACGCCGTATGTTACGCGTTATGGACAAATGCTCGTTCAATAATGAGTGGACGAAATTACTGCAACAGCGGGGCTTGACCTTTGACCTCTCCTGCGCGAAGACGAACGCGCTGTAATTGAAAAAGCGCTGATGGTAAGAAAACGGCGCCTGCAAGCCCTCATAGCATACTGTCGCGAAAAGCGACTGACATCGCGGGGATCCGCATGCATATGGGACACCGAGAAAGAAGGTCGCCGCCGAAGCCTAACCCGGTCGTTCTCGGTCTACGCCGATCGCGTACGCCCGACGTCACCGTGCGACGCGGGCGTGTCGAGTGCGACCTGTCCGCCGTCCCAGCGGGAAACAAGGGGACGCCGAAGACAAAGGCCGGCGATCCGGGCGGCACGCTCTGACGCGGCCAATCCTTTACGTACGGACAGCTGATTTGAATAGCTTTGCATAAGCGGGACGGCTCGTGCCTGCCTGGTAGCCCAACGGCGCGGCGATATGCGTGCCTTACAAATGGCCCGGCCGCTCAGGCCCTCGCTTGCCCGGGCAGCGTCATCTATATACCATATACCGAAGCTCCCTTCCACCGCGAGACCACGGCTCTTGTTACAGATCCGTGTACACGCTGGTCAACGTAGGGTGCGGCGCTCGAGGGCCGCACGCTCTGGGCGTCTTCGTGGTGGTGGTGGCATGCGTACACGGAGCATCAAGACAAAGAGAAAAGGTGCGCATCGCATTACAGAGGCGCGTTTGCGCCGCAGCGGTGCTGCTGCTACACTCTTCCTGCTGAAGACAGCGGGAGCTCCTACTGCTGCTGCTGCCGGGTGCATTGCTGCTGCTGTTGACGCTGCCGCCGCGGCGGCGCAGGAAAACCCGTTTGCGTGTCTCCTCCCCAGCCAACCAACCTCCGGAACTATCTCATGCGCGCGTGGACGCGGCAGACCCTTGCTTTTTTTCTCCTCTATCTCCACCTCTTCAAGCTCCGGTTGCGTGCGCACAGAAGAGGTGGCTGCGGCTCGGCAAGGCGGCGCGGGGGAGAGCGGTGGCCGCCATCACAGTTGGCCGAGCGGACGCATAAAGCACCGCCGTTACACGCCGCAGTTGTTTCTTGTTTTGCTTTCCTATTTTTTTTCCTACTGGTGCGGCCCGGCGCTTCGAAGGGCTGCTTCTACATCCAATGGAGAACTATCGCCCGCACCCAAACGAGCCACAATGCGTAGGCTTCGAGAGGAGCAGTTGTTGCCCGTGCGTGTGAGGATGGGCCGCTCGTTGGCTTCGATCGTGGCGGTTATTCTTGCTCACTGGTGCAAGGCGCGAGTGATTTGTTTACAGGGCGTGAAGAGGGTCGAGGCCAGCGCCATTTTTTATTCGCCATCCTTCTGTTCCGGTGCGAGATGAAAAGCGTGCAGGTTTCGTCAGCAGTTTTGAGCTTGTTTTCTGAGTTACCTTCGGGCTTCGACGCGGCAACCTGTAGCGGCTGTGAGATGTGTGACCTACGTTGTAACGTTGCTGTCAGATGCGACGCGCGCGAGTTAACGCGGGCTTTTGCGCACGTGGCCCTGAATAGTTGCTGAGGGCTCTCTCCTTATGGCACCTGCTTATAATATAGCACGCAACCTTTTTCTCTGTCTGTGTACGCTGCGATAAAGTTTGCACGTGAGTCCTTGTTTCAGGCGGTCTGACCGATAACGAGTGGTTTCTCCACCACGAGCAGCCGGTTTGCGTCCACCACTAGACAAATAATTGTCTCTCCAATTGATCTGCAATTACCCATGTCACACTGTATTCTAGGAAATTTCCCAGCCCCATCTAAATCCTTCCCAGGTACCAATTCCTTCCCGCAAGCCTGGCTACATTTCTCTTCGTTTGGAATTTACTTTCTTACCCTAAGAGACCATCGGTTAGCCCTGCTCCACATTTTCCACTGGATATCTTTAACTCGATGTTGTTCTGTAATCTACGCAGACCTCTTACAGTCTCTTCAAAAAGAAGACGCCCTGGAAGACACAGAATAAAGGGACTGTAATACAGTGAAAAAAAAACAAAAAACAAACAAGGTACCTCCATTTGCCACTCGAGGTTGTCCTTTCCAATGGGAAGGGAACAACTGCACGCACAACCGGATCATACACAGCCCAACACGACACTGCATCTAATACGGACAATGTGAGCAGGCAAGTAGGGGAAATCCTCGGTCTAGACAGCGAACTTAATTGATAAAACCATTTCTGATTTTCATTTCCAATTGGTTTGGTTTGATGAGGTTTAACGTCCGAAACCGACTGAGGCTATGAGGGCCGTTGTGGAGGGCTCTGGATAATTTCGATCAATTGGGGTTCTTTGATGTGCACTGACGTTCGAATTTAGGCCCCCACTGAAATTCGACCGCCGCGGCCAGGATCGAACCCGCGTTTTTCGGGTCAGCAGCCGAGCGCCGTAACCACTGAGCCACCGCGGCGGCTATTCATTTTGAATTAGGAATCTACTTGATGCTCATTGTTGTAGTTCTTACTGCTGGTTCAAATTCATTCTTCGCGTACTTTCTACGAAAGTGAACCTTAAGGGAGATTATAGAGGTGATTCTGCTTTCTATAAAATAGCAAGCTGCTATTAACTGGGTATGAGGGCGGAACAAAATACTGCCTATGCCGGGATGCTGTCACATTTTCTTTCCGATGGCCCAGCCTGCATGTATCTTTTCGACCGAACCTAGCGACTCTTCTAAGGCTCCCAAGGCAACGCTTCGGGGCATAACTGCGGTCACTGGCGTGTGACAGCACACCTACCAGCGGACTCTCTGATTATAGGCCCAGTACATGTTCTTGCGAGTGACGCCGAAGCAGACTGGGCGTCTTCAAACGACGCGCGGCTTATTCATTTGACGATAAAAAAAGCGAGACTCCCACCGCCAAGCCCACCCAGTAGACACATAACCCGGCCTTCGGACGACATTGACGTTCGCCCTTCCTTTGCGGCCGATCCGCTTCCTCCTACAGGTGTCAAACGGAAACGAAGGGGCGTGGCAAACCGCCACGCGCTTTGTCTTTGATTGCTCCGTGGGCGAAGCATCACTTCCGGGATCTGCATGCGTGTACGTACAAATTGCACGTCGTGTATACGCCGCCCGCGCTGTTCGACGGAGCGTTCGAAGAGGGCGCCACTTCCGGGCGTCGCCTTCTACAAACTCTTCCTATTCTTATTCTTTGCTCAGGTGTACCATTGGCCCGCTCCTCCCGAATGCGGACTTGGACTTGGAACGCGCGTCGTTCTGTCAACCTGGCGGTCACACGCCGCGACGCCCGCTGCACGTTGCCGGCTCGCGTCTTTTGCCGCGACTCGTGCACCGGCGTGTTTTGCTTTTTATACGCATATGTAAGTGGGCTCGATGCGCTCGCACGTGGCCTTGAATATAAATTCGCGCGATATGGCCCCGGTATGAGGAATGTCACCCTGCGGCCTCGGTCACAGCGTGCGATCGCGCACAATGCGGTGGGTATATATAGAGAAAAAAAAATAGGAAACGTGCTTTGCGCAAGAAAACACCGCTCCCGTTCAGAAACCATCCTGCCTCGCCTCCTCGTGCTATTTTTGTGAAGCCATGCACATCCCCCCCCCCCCCCCCCCCCCTCTGTCCTTTCCGGCCTCTTTCCGTAGTATTGATGATGGCAGCCTGTGTGGCAGTGTAATATTACTAAAATTATTCACGGGAAACTAACATTTTTTTCCTTTCTTCATCCGTCTGTTCGTAGCGCTAAGCATAACAGAAACCGCACTCGGCATGCCGTCTCGACACGCGTATGTCCGCACAGCGCTCGTGTTCCAGTTTGCTTTGCGCCAGAAGACATCCTCCGCCGCCCTGCAAAGACGCTTCTCTTTTTTGCATTAAACAGCTAAGCCTCGCTAACCATAGGCACGGCATCAATGATCTTGAAATATATATTTATTTAAAAATAATTATTATTATTATTATTATTATTATTATTATTATTATTATTATTATTATTATTTTTTATTATTTTTTATTTTACTTATAATTATTACTTATTAATAAATTGCTTAGTTCTTATGCAGCGAAAACCATCGCTATGAACCAGCCTCCGATATGTCCGTCTACGACACGCGTATGTCCGCACAGCGCCCGTGTTTCTGTTTGCTTTGCGCGAGAAGACATCCTTCCCCCCTGCAAAGCGCTTCTCTTTTTTTGCATTAAACAGCTAAGCCTCGCTAACCATATATCAACGGCACGAACAGCAATGACTATTGAAGATATTTCAGATAGTCACTCTATTCCAACATTTTCTCCAAAGAGCTACTCACAAAGCAAACTATTTAATGTCCCCAGCACGCTCAATAGTGCCCCGAAGCTCATAAATCTCGAACGCATCGAGTGGAAATTTAGTTTGATACCTGGTCATTACTTCTTTTTTCATTCCACATAGCGATGTATGTAATCACGCCTTGCACGCACGTGTCGTTATTTATTCGCCCGCATCCGACGAACGGTATTTATGCAACGATGCACATGCCCATCGCGGCAGGGAAAACTGCAGCGAAGTGTATAGCGATATCGCATCGGCGTTTGCCTGCGCACGCTCGCAGCCGCGCCTCGCTTCGAACCATCAGGGCCCTCGAGCACCACCAGCCTGAGCGTAACTGTTCGCGGTGCCGCACTGCCAGATCGCGCACGCGCTCTCCCTAGCGGCGAACAATACAGACTCACCGCGAGCACCGAGCCTGACAGAAGCAGTCTAAACCCTGGCGTGAAATCATGACGCGTGATTCTTATCACGGAGGCGGGTGCCCGGGCAGCACGCTACCATTGTGTTTCGCACTTCCCTCCAGCTTCGTCCTTTCGTCTTTTTTTTCATTTTTATTAATTCGTTCATTTTCGTTGTTTTGTGCACTCCTTCCGTTGGCCGCCATTGTTATGGCTACCGCACGTCACGACCAGCACTAATTGAGAGCAGTGCGCACCGTGATCTCCTTGCGCGCGTGCGCTATCGTTGTGAGCACGGTATACTCTTGAGTGTAACCAGAGCTCACCGACAGGGGGCGCTGTTTCGTTCGGGGCCTGTTCTGCACCGTTGGCGTTACGGAGCTGTAAAGCGACGACAGCTCCCCGATCTCAATCTCCGGAGCCTTCGCTCCAAGCTAAGCGCCAGGAGGGACGTATTTTGGAGTATCGATGGGCAGGCAAGTCGCTATCTGTTCATGGAGGTAAACGCCGCGGAAGACGCAGGACAAGAAGGGCGCTGATACAGAGGCTGGCTGCAGGTCCGGGAAACAGGTTTGGCTCAACGTGCTGTGCACTTTCTAAAAAAACGCAGTTTCAGCCTAGCGTGAAGTCAAGTTTTAGCACGTACTGTACGTCGCATGTCAGAATATAGGAGGCGCGTAGGCAAGGCGTTTGAAAGGATGACGTAGCATTCTTGCGTCACTGACAGTCGTATCATCGTCATCGTTGTCATCATCGCGATCAAGCTGGTTACGTGTACTGCAGGTGAATGGTCTCTCTTAAAAATGTTGAATTAGCCCAACCGTGCGCCTATCTCCGGATATTTTCCTAATATCGTCTCCCCATCCACTTCACTGCCGCCCCCTATCATGTCTTCTACTCCTGGGAATTCACTCTGCCATACAAGCAGGCCACTAATCATCCTTCTTCCACATCCTATGCACCGCCCACGCCTGTATGCTCCTTCTTATTCTAGCTAGAATATCGTCAAACTCTGAGTTCTCTAACCAATGCTGATTTCTTTGTCTCTTAACGTTACACCTACACTTTTATTTTCCATCAATCGCCGCGCTCTTCAAGACATTTCATTAGCTTGCAGTGTCGCAATACATGTTTTTATTTGTCTGAGTCGGATCGGGGGGAGTTTAATGTCACTTCAGCAAAGTTGTGTATAATAGTCGCTTATTCTGCCTACACACACCACATCTCTCTCTCTCTCTGAAGCTATTCCTGTGGCCAGGCCACATCTCGTAAGATTCTTACCTCTGCACCAGCACGTCCCGTGCTAGGCGCTGAATATCCGCACATTATGTGACCTGGCCTTACCTAAGAGAGCTTCCCAGTGATGCTGCGAAATACTGCGTTCTACCTCACCTAAAGCCGTTACTTCGTTTTTTTTTTTACCAAGATCAATGAAACCGTGATGTCCCCTGATTGTCGGCAAATGTGTTTTTGAAGACTATGTCCCATAAAAGCACCACGCGCACCATTTCACCAGGATGACACATATGGTGGGCAAACATAACCTAGAGCACCACGCTGGCGTCGCAGCTGACAATCGCGTGCTGTGTTCTGCACATTTGAAGCCCCGTGGCGCTGTTGTCGCAACATCTCGCTCTCCATCCGCTTCCACAACGGGCGAATCACTACGTTCACTATTATCGCGCGGCTTCGGGCCGAATAAAAAAATAAAAATAGTCCTGTTTACTAAACTGTATACTAAGGCCCATTCATTCGTACAGCCGCCGTAGAATCTGACACAGTTCATAGGGATTATATGCCCCGCACAACAGGGTCACTGATACGCAGCCTATAATCCCCTCGCCTATTGAGAAACGGTCAGCAGACGGATATATAGTATATATACGATATATCCCGCTCCGCAGGCCCAATAGTGCTAGAGAATTAAAAAATACACACGGCACCGCGTGCCCGACCTTGTGCCTCCTTTCTAGCACAGAGCGAGCCAATAAGAGCGGCATTCCTGTGTGCAAGGTGCTCTGCACCTGACCCTGTTTCTTCCAGGCGGATGTGTGCTCGTCCTCCGCTGCAGTGCTGCCGCCGCCGCTGTGGCATCGGAAACAGAATGCGAGAGGCCGTTTCGAGAACTCGATCAGGCGGCTGCCGATTCCCGGAAACGCCGCCGTGACCGCGGTGGAGCGGGCAGTCGTCGTCAATGGCTGCCCTGCGGGCACGATCCTTTATCGGCGTTCGCTTTATACGCCGCCATTGCTTCGTACTTCTTTTACGCGCCTATTGGCGCGCTTTTGAACGTTTTTAACGCATCGCGCGGCGGCTGCCTTCTATTCGGAGGTCGGTGTCCGTGCAGGCGGGCCGACTGCTGCCGAAGCGACCTGCGCTTGTGCGTGGATGCGTATCAGCTACAGACATCGCCCCGCAAATAACTGTACGTTGGCCTCTCTGTTCGGCGCTGTACATACGGGGCCAAAAGTTTTCTCCTTCTCTCTCCAGGTACTCCGATTTTTTTTCTTTCACGGATGCGACTACACGCAAAAGATAGATCAGTAAGACACTGTAACCATCTGATACCCCTGCCAAGCGCACAAGTTAATCGCACTTACAAAGAGTGCGCTTCGGCATCCCGAGTGACGCTTTAGCCTACGTGGTGCTAAACGGGAGGGCAAAGTTCACTCGTAGTAAAAAAAAAATGGCGACACGAAATGAGCGGAAATTTTAAAGAGGGCAGCGAAAAAGAAAAAAAAATCTAAAATTCACTGTTGGATGTGATAGCACAAATAAAACACGCTTAAAGAGTTTCTAACGATCAAAATAAAAAATATAAATACAAGAAAAGCCAAAAACAGCCAAGACTGTCCAGAATTTTGACAACAAACAAGATGGCGGCGTCCAGCGGATTCGCATCTGATCGCGTTCCTTTGTTGTGTTGCTTCGCTGGCAGCTATAACGAAGGAATATTTTGTTGTAAACAGTGTCATAGCAAATAAGACAAACTTGTGAGTACTTTTTATGCGCCATACATATTGCTCCTTCATATTGCTGTCGAGGTTTCGCACTCGGCCTTTAGTGTGTGTTTATTGAATGCACACCCGGCCGGAGTGCGCTTTTCTGCGAGTGACACTGCGAGTGACAAAGTGCACCTATAGCGAGTGACACTCTCCGTAAGTGCGATTAACTGGCTCGCTTGACAAGTATAACTGGCACTGCAGTGCGATGTGCGCGCCACTAGCGGCCGCGAGCGTGATCCCGTCAGGAACGCGGGGGCATCCTGACAGCTCCGGCAGTGGCGTGAGTGTCATCGCGAAGGGGCACATCGCTTTCTTCTTGGGAATCTATACAGCCTAAAAGCAGCCGGCATACTATGCGGTACTCTTAAAAAGGAAGACTTAGTGGGACACAGTGACAATATCTGCAACTCGAGGTTGTCCTTTCCAATGGGAAGGGAACAACTGCAGGCACAACCGGATCATACGCAGCCCAACACGACACTGCGTCTAATACGGACAATGTGAGCAGGCAAGTAGGGGATTTAACTCATTCGTCGCCGAAATAAGTTCGCCAGCTACTTTTTCTTGCGTGCTTTTTTGAAGGCGTAGACGCTTGTTGAAGTTGACGAATTTTAAAATGCAAGCTTTCTGTCATGTGCCCATTGCCACGGGGCACCTTTTGAAGAACTGAGCGCATGTCGGAGGCCCCGTGGACGCATGTCCTCAAAGCGGTGTATAAAAGAGCGCTGTCGAAATTTACAGAACTGCCACAAAAGTCCAAAGCATGCCTTGAGCACTGTGTTTCGGTGACCCTCCGGAAGCCGCCAGGACAATGGTGCGGCCTAAGGAGCTACAGGCCAATTCCTGGGCGCTTGAGATACGATGATTGTATCTTTACCTTGCAGTTTCTTCAGTCTTACCACCTGTGTGAGAATGTTAAATCAACTTTATTATACCCCATCTCACACGTTCATGCAGCGTAGTGGAAGCTACAAATGAGATGCAGCGGCTTCCTCAAGTGCGATACTCTCACATACGTCTGCTCGTGACGTCTTGAAGTTGCAAGAACTGTTGAGATGGCGTATAGATCTCGACACGTTTCAGATTAGTGCGCGGCTGATTTTTGAAAGCGTATTTCCACCTTAAAGTCGGTGCGCTCGAAAACGGTAACAATGGCGTCATGTTGACATTTGTCGGTGGCATCAGCATTAGAGTACAGCTGGGTTCGCTCCGAAAAACTCCCTGCGTCAAAATAGGCATTTAAAAAAATACAAACGTAAGGCGTGCGTGCCAAAATAGTCGCCATCGCAAAGTTTTATTAGCACTATAGTAGGATACAACTTTTCAAGGCAGCAGTTGTCATGCACTGTTTGCGCGACACACTCGGCGTCTTGTATTCGCTCCGCTAGCCAGTCGCTTCACGTAAACGTAAATCTGCTTCTTTCAATGATCTGACTTTCTGAAACGAGCGGCTGCGTATTTATGAGGAAAAACTTCTAAGTCTCCCGTGTGCTGTGCTATGTTCAGGTAACACGTTAAAGATTTCCCCACGGACTACTTTTTGGTCGTGGAGGAATTCTGTGCAGCGAGCCCTCCACTGCGGGCGGACTTCGTTCTTCCTTTCCTCTGTCACTCCGCCTATAGTTCCTTCCTTTCACGGCGCGGTATGCAGGTGTGCGCGACACACCCGAGCCTTAACTCGCTTCGCTGCAGTTCGCTTTCCCGCCGTAAACCTGGTTCTTAAAAAAGATCTCAAAACGTTTCACGCCTTTCGCAGTGTTTCCCCTTTGCAAGAAATCTTGGACGCTAGTTACAGGCTGACAAAGCGTAACTGAGCAGCAGACGGCAGCTGACAGACGCTTTCGCTTCGGGCGTCGCCGTGGAGGACCCTTCCCGACGAGGACGCAAAAGTGGTCGCGCGGCGGCGCTGACCGCAGTTCGATGGTGGAGGCTCCTGGCGGGAGCAGGGTGCCAACGGTGGAGCTGTCTGCGCAGTGCACGCTCACATGGGCTCTCCTGTGTGGCTCACATTGGTAGAAACGCAGTTTCCTGCCACAGCCGTAAGTGCTCCTGAGAAAAGAATCCGACATTTTGAAGCACTTTCTTGTAACCGTATACGATCACCGTTCTGTCCGCTCAAAAGCGTTCATAACCAGACGAAAACAGCAAAGCCGGACTACTCCGACCAGTGAGCAGACAGCGCCTTCTGCTTCGCTCAAGCGCCGCGGCCGTTTCGAGGTGAAAGAAAAACAGACCTCTACACCCCGGGACCATCCGCAAATGACGGGGATGCTGAAAGCGCGCCCCGGCCTCCCATGAAGCCGTCGGCGGCGCTCAGGCATCGTGGCTCCGGGGAGCGGCTAAGATCTTGCCATCTCAGTCTTGGCTTCCTGGCCCGGCCCATCGAGGAGCCGTTTTTACATCGCGCCAAGCGCACAAATCGTCAACCGATGGTCGTATAGCGCTTCAACAGCGCGTAGCTCGCGTGTGTGTTGTCGCTCCTTCGGGCCTTTTTGCTTGCAGATATCGCAGAAGGGATAAGATGATGCCCGGAATTGACTTCAACAACGTAGGCTTCGCAACCTTTCCAGCTCTCTCGGGTGCAAATTTGTGCACTCGTCGCGGTTCTCATCGAAGTCGTCGACAAGACCACAACGCCCCGGAAAAAAATAAAAACAAGATAACAAAGAGAAAACAAAGTGACAAAGGCAACAAATAAAACTGCCTTAGTAGTATGGCCAGCTGTGGGTTAAGAGTTCTGTGATACTTAGCTAGATTGAGGTACTGCATACAAGGCTGCTATTCAGCGCCTGATTCGAAACAACCGCGGAGAGCGAATTCGGAGCGAAGAGACGGAGTGCCGAAATTCACTACACTAAAAACTGCATATACTAAAAAGGCCATTGACGTTATTTAACCGCAACCTGATTACACTTCTCGATGTTCTTTTCGGTAACACTCGTCGTTATAGTCACGCGACTGTCCGTCCTTTGTCCCTTCTCTACGAATTCATTTTTTGACCTGCCTTCAAATCGAGCTAGATGACGCTGCTTTGACTTTGGGCTTCTGTGGCTGGACTCAAGCTTGGAGGCCAGACGCTCAAAATACAGCGCGCGCTGATGTTTTCCATCTCGTTACGAAACCTTATCCCAGCTACGATGTATCTTAATCCCTCCTCTACGGAGTCTTCGAGAAAGAGATTTTGAAACCTCCCGCCTTTCTACCCAGGGTGTCGTAGAGATTGCGTGCGTTTGGTTGGAGACGGAGCAAGAACCTACAGGTGTGCCTCGGTCTTCATGTCTAATGTGTCGCGGAGCCATAACTACCCACTTTTCGTAATAAATAGCTGCTACAACTGCTGCTTATACAACTAGTGTTATAGCTGATTAGTAACTCAAGAGAGATTTTTGTAGTCAGTAGCTAGCGTCTGGCTGCATATTGAGCTACTATTCACCGTCTTAAAAAGTACATCAAGAAATCGTTCCCTTTCAATTAACATGCTTCCAAGGGTGAATCAACGAAGAAGTAGCGCTGTCATTTCCGCAAATCAAGCGAAGCCATTGGACACGGCTGTCGTACAGTGCACTCCTTCAAAGGAAGCAGTGCTCGTTCGATGGAGGCGCTCGTTTGTCATAGCTGTATGCGAGTTTCGATACAAATTACTACCTTTTAAGACGACGGCCCGAAGCGATGGGTTCTCTGCGCCTTCAATCGCCGTGGGACCGAATCGAGAGAGCGGGAAAATCGAGTCGTGACTCGCGCTTTGGAGGAAGGGGGGGGGGGGGGGGGGCAAAAAAATCTCTCGCGCAAATTGATTTCAGCGTAACGCTTCATGTCCGAGTGCCGAGCCCGCCCGCGCCGCAGGTACCCCGCTTATCATTTCTAATTTCTCGCTGTTTCCGTACAGAAGCTCGCTGTTGGTGGGTTATAAATAGCTCCGCGTCTTTGCTTTCGTCGATCAGTCACGTTGAGGCGATGCCAGCCTCGGGCTAACCTTATCCAATTCTTTCCTCCCAAAAGCCATAATTTATGGCGCTCGTGATGACTCAGAATTGTCCGCCAGAATTGACGTAGAACAGATAATAAATAAATAAAATAACGATAACGAGGCTACTGAAGGTATGGCGTTTATCCCTTGAGCGTAGGACGTGGTCCTCCATCGAGCCTGATTGACGATACGCACGGAAGAGGAAGCAGATTTTGTTTTGTACGTGTTTATTTGTGTGCGACCTGCGGCGGCCTTGCGTTCTCGAGACACCGTGGAAAGGTCGCGCAACTTCGAACGAGCGCTGAGTTGTGTCGCACACCAGCACGAAACCATGCGGTCAGAGCTTTGAGTTATGTCGGAGACGTCTGAGAAACTACGCTCGGTTAGGCTACCACCCGAAAAGACCTTAAGATTTGGACATAGAAGAGTTCTGGCAGAAAGACAGTGACGGAAACAATCTGCGCTCCTTTGAGCAGTTTCGCCATACAGTGCCACTGAAGAATCCTCTCAAGTGCAATGGCAAACCTGAGGTAAAGATTGTTTTAACCGAAAATCCTCCTGTTTTTATTTTACTTTTGTGTCGTTATTGTCGGGATTTGCTTGCGCAGCTTGGATAGAAACAAGATCTGATCGTGGGGACATGCACACACGAGCGTTAGCGTGCACATGTTGAAGAGAGCACTGACGCGACGAGTAACACCGCGAGTGTTTTGTCCTCTGAAGAATGAAATCAAATCACTAAGAAAAAAAAATTAAGATTGAGATAGGTCGACGATGTCCCCGGCAAAAATTACCAAGCGTCGAATTTTTTTCTTATCTTGGAGGGAAAAAGACGAAAACAACACGAAATTGCCAAAAGGCATTCCACTTTCGTGGCTTTTTACGCTTTTTACCATTTCAAGAAATTAGGCCTTCAAAATTATAAGAAAAAATTCACAGATTCGAACGACCTATACCTACGAGCGATAAAGGTTTTTGTGCACCAGTCATCGTTGTGCATATATCCAGAATTAAGTACGGTTAATTTCTTTAGGGAAGCCAAAGGAACTGCAACGAGAAATGGACCTGCCAAGGTGTCATATAGACTGGTATGCACCGTCTTTGGCAAAAGAAAGCGGGCAATCGGTTTGCTTCTCAACCGTGAAGTGGAACACTTACGGCACCCGTAAAGAATAAAAGGTCTCGAACGGTGAGGACAAGGGTTCTCCTCCTCTTACACAGATTTAAACCGTAAGGTGTGCCGTCGGTACTGTACGACACGCTCAAAAAGAAGTACCGTTGCTGAGTTACTTTAGGCAAAGACGGCATGTCTGGGAAGAATGGGCTACTCTTTCCTGCATCGTTGATTTTAAATGCGCAAAACAAACAAACAAACAAACAAACAAACAAGCAAACAAACGAACAAACGAACGAACAAACAGGGAAGTGGTTGGAAGCAGGGCTTCGTCTTTCTTCACGCTTCGACCTTTGTGTGTATTTTTTTTGCCTTCCCCTTCAACAATTTCCAAAGCTAAATAGCCCAACTGCAAGTTTTTTATACTCTTCTCTTGTTTTGCTATAAAAATTTACGTACCATTACTCCAACGCTCGCCACAAGGAATACGGGAGTGGTGGCTTCAGAATAATTTCGGCTACCTAATATATGCGCAGGTGTTTCCAACCAATCGGATCAAGGCCATCGATGCAGTACAGCCGCCCATGTCTTGCACGGCATTCGTTGGAGTGCTGAGCATGAGGCAACAGGCTACACTTCGATGGGGACGAATCGCTATAACGTACGGCTTCATGCTGTGTGACGCCGTATAGAACTCGAAGGGCCGAAATCAATCCGAAGGCCTGGAGTACGGCGACTCTTCCTCTTCCTTCTTCCCCACCCCCCTTGCCGCTGGCGTTAGAACCGGCGTTCTACTGTCCAGAAGCAGAACGTCATCCCAGAACGCCCGCGCCGGCGAGCAGTTTTTGTAGCGATAGCTACATTACCGTAGCATTTCGAGCCTTCAGATTTGCGGCGGCGCCGCGCTGTCACGTGATGCGGAGCAGCTGCCGGCGTCGCGGCGCCGTGGCTGATCACGTGGTTGGTCACGCGACCAAGTTCTACTCGGCCAGCTGTAGCTATCGCATCACTCCAGGTTTAACCAGAGCTAAACCACCGCCAGTTTTTTCGTATTTTGCGCAGCGCAAGTGCGTAACTATCCACAGCGCCCACTCGATCTGGTTGTGGTAGAGGGATTCCCTCTAAACGCGCGTGCGTCTAGATTCAATTGTTGCGCGCTTCCCGAAATCATCAGTAACCATTTTCGGTTTGATGGTGCCTTCTGTATTTCTGATCATGACTGAGCGCGGCAATTAAGGATGACGTCTGTAGTGCCTGGCGGCTACGTGTATGCGCACAACAAAGGTGCTTCGTTTCATATCACGCCTGGCTCGTGACAGTAATCTGCAGAATCTCCACGCACGTTGTGTGCTTGGCTAAGAAGCGATCAACGGACGTAGGAACAGCAAAGGAGCGCGATTTTTGCGACAGATATTTTGGTTCGCCAAAGCTGCCCGCCACCCGCATGGAAGAGGAGACCGCACGCAGTCCATGACTGATGATTCGCTTTCGTGTGCTCAGGGCCGCCATATTTAATTGTTGTTTTCGCTTCCTCGGCCCTATTTGTCGGTGCGGACCCAGTTCACTCGTGGCGACCGCAGCCGTGAGCCCTATGCAGACTGCCAGTTCCGCAGTGGCTCAAACATGTGGCTAGCTGAGCGCGCCAAGCCGTGTCGAATTTGCTGTGGTCGCGGTGGTCGCGGTGACCGCATATGCGGGTGTGCTAGTGATAAATCCGCTGCCTTCAAATGGCGTGGCGGGTGCTTAGCAAACTGTTCGCATTCTTACCGGTTTTTATTTGGATGTGATTCTGCACATGTCTACCCAGTGTACTTGTGAGGAACTCTGCAGGATGAAAACATGGGTGTATGTATTGCCATGGAGAGTTTAATAGCATGCATAAATATTAGTAAAGAGAGAGAGAGAGAGAGAGATAAAGACCCAGTTGGCTACCCTGCACTGGGGAGGAGGGATGAGGGGATTGAAAAGAGAATCGGAGAATGCGTGAGGTGCACAGTCAAAGTTATTCATTCAAGTCAGTCCCTCTCAAGAATTGCGTAGTAGGCCTTGAGGGCAGTCGACTGCTACAGCCACGGTCCAAGGATCCAGGCGGTGCAGAGCACTACGCACTGGGTATCTCAGTCGCAAAAGGCTATCGGCTATCCCAGTCGTTCATATGGAGGTTCTTGGCCGCTGAACTCAACTGCAGCCCTTCGGGCTCAGCTGAACTGCATCCCACAGGGCTGCACTTCAGCTGAGCCACAAGACCTGGATGTAGCACTTCCAGTGCTTTCAGTGCGTTTTGTCTGCTGGCCTACGCAGGCCGGAAAGCAGAGCACGCATTACATTCATGAAGGACGACGGCATTTCAACTGCTTGTAGATATTGGCCCCCAGTTCGTGGCTTTTGTCTGGAGCCTCCGTAGGCGTTGGACACTGCGGTAACGGCATCGTCGCTGACACAGTAGGCGTGCAACGCTTCGGCCGTGGTGGCCAAATAATATCAGAGGCAGTAGGCGCGGCGTCACCAGACTCCAAGTTCCCTTGATTTAGGGCGCTTGCTGGAGGAGACCGACACGCTGCAGTGGCGCTTGAGGCCTTCTTATCAAAAGTAGTCGCTTTCTTTGAAGATCATCGGCGACTAAAGAAAAGGCAGGCGGCTTATCATGGTAGGGAATTCAGTGGCAAGCGGATTGAACAAAATTTTGAGTCCAACCTTCAACTTTTTTTCCGTGTTAGTTCAACTTTAAATATATGTGACGATGGCAATCATCACCGTCGGTGATTAAAAAAAAAATGAACAGCGAAACCTTGCGTGGCGTTGGGGATACGCTGCCATGAAAACTCTTCCGCATAAAACTGTAATGCGCCGCCGGAAAAGGCGAATGGCCGAATCCCGCGAACGCTGGATGCGAAAATTGTTTTGGATATTTTCTTTCCTCATTTACTCACTCTGTTTAGGCAAAATAAATATGAACCCATTGCGCAGCATTGCAGATGCAGCGCTTGAGTATTTGACTCTTTTTTTCTTCTTCTCTCTATTTTTTTTCCAATACACGATGAACGAAAAGTCCCTCCTGTACCCTGAGCCGATAAGTGTCGTTTGTAGAAGTACGGGACATGGGGCGGAAACCGGTCACCACAGAGGGCATTGCAAATGCCTCGCGCCTTTTTTTTTTTTTGCGGGCTGTTCTCTGTCACTTTTTACGTACTTTTTTTGCACCACCTAAACGCCTTTGGTGAGAAGATAAAAACAGACAGGGGCTTACCTGAATGAAGAAGATGTTCGCCGGATGTCGTCTGTGGGCTTGTGCTGTGACACTCACAAGACCACGCTGGCCGAACGATGACCGCGGTGCGAGGCTCCACGGTATTATTCGAGGAACGACGCACTGCAAAGCTGCGTATGCACCGTCATCACTCCGGACGTTGGCTGGCGCGTCCCCGGGAGCACATTCCACCTACGGGACACCAACGACGCAGCACTGTGACGGGCAAATCCCAACAGGCACGCCTCAATCCCAGAGTCTCGTCGAGCCGGCGACGCCAACAGCGTCAAAACCAACGGCTGGAAAGCCGATTAAAACATCCGCCACCGAACACGGTTCGTCAAGATGCCCGTGCAAAGCACGGACGTTGGTTTGTTGACAATCACGCTTTCAATTCGCGAAACCCGGCAGGAGTTATTGCTTCTGGCCGCAGGAGCCGCAGAGAAACGGCCGCACTAACGGGACGAGAGCACACGTTGGCCGGAAGATTGCCTCCGGAGAGATGCGATGCGAGTGTTGTCGGAACGCCGGTCGGTGGTGATGACCCTTGAGAGAAGGTGCGCGGAGTCAGGGGAGGAGGACCACCGCCGTGGCCGCCAGTGCCCTCGCCGCGTGCTCACTTCCGAGCATCTCTTCCCCTCTTGCCTGAGGCAGCAGTGTTTCTCAGTGCCCCCTCTCTCTGCATTTTTGTCTTGTTTTTCGCCGTTACCTGCCTCCTCTCTGGAATCCCGGGTCCTTATTAAACGGCCGCCGCGGGCCCTCCCTCTCCCCGCGGCATCTTCCTCTCTTTTCTCGTCGTCTCTGGGAACAGGAGGAAGAAGATCTCCCTCGACTTAACCACAGACGACCGGGGAGGCCAGCTAGACTGTTAGCGGGCACGATGGCGTCACTTCCGTGGTTGTCGAAATGCAGTCACTACCCCTCCTCTCTACATTTTCCCTCCTGCCCTCCTCTCGGTCTTCCTCTCTCCGCGGGCACACATAACCTCAAGCTTGTCGATGCCCGCCGGCTGTGTACGCGGCGGCACGGCTTGCCCACCAGCCCGACGTATCCGGCAAACTCGATCCTCCTTTGCGCTGCTCTGTTTTGCACCCTCCCTTGTGACACGCTTTCCTTCTCGGCGCCCGGCAGGCATTTGCTAGGAGAATCGGCGAGTTTGTGTTTGGTTAACTTGCGCTTAACGCGGATTACTAGCGAGTTTCATCTCACTTGGCCGTACTAGGAAACCTTAAGGGCGTGTGCTGTCGCGTTGCCGCGAGGAAGCTGTCTCGTGGGGTTTGCCGTCTTGTTGTTGGGTACAGTGGAACAGCGGAAAAGGAGGTAATGAGGATCAGAAAAAAATGGCAGTGGCTTAGCTCGGCTATGCCAGGATATACGTAGCGAGAGGTACGTATCACTGGCTGAGCTTGTTGTGGTTATTGTATGTTTAGCAATGAGAGACATATATAAATATAGGCTCCATCTCGGCGGCTATGCGCTGTCTATTACGCTCGGCAGTCTGGCACCTCCGTTCGGCAAGCCGTTCCTCTCTCTGTTCGGGCGTCTCCGCTGCTCTCTTCGCCTTCTGACGGTCATTCTCTCTTTGTTGAGTAGCCAAGTGCCAGGCGACAACCTCAGGTTTGGAAGAGTTAATATTCGCTTGTCTATACCACCGTTTAGCAGCGGCTGGACTCTCCTTCTCTGCATGCATGTCAAACGTTGTGATACAGACGCCCATTGCATCTTTGCCTTTTATAGGCAATACTGCGCATGCGACGCGCGGCTCGGGTGATAGACGGCGTGCGGCGAGGCGCGCTTCGTTCCGTGGGCGGAGCGGGCGCGGGGCGGCAAAGCGCACGCCGTGCCTCCTGCTCCTCTCCGGTTGCCATGATAACGGCGCATGCGCACAACTTTCCTCTCCCAGCCACCGCGAAATGCTCGACTGGTAGATAGCCCAGTGTAGCTCTCGCTACAAAAAACAATGAAAATTTAGAGGAACCAAACTGCCCACCGTTGCAATTTTTTAGTGAGACTGTTTTTGCAATTCGTCTTCTGAGCGGACTGCTCGTTGTACTCATAACGCGGATTATCTGTCACAACGCTTGCAAGCACGTCCAGTCATCATCCGGAAATGAAGACAGGACACGGGAAGCAAATATTTGTACTCCACTGTGCTAACGGAACAGAAACACACCACACTTCGTAACTAGGAGTGGAAAGTGTGTTGTGTGGAAAAAGACTTCGACCTTCGGCGAAGCAAACCGTCGGCGTTGCTGGCAATTTTCGCTGCCAACACCTAAACGGAAAATAGCAAAAAGGGAGTAAACTGTTCTATAACGCTCTGCTTTTTATGGAGTGTAGAGGACATCTTAATGCACTTTTTACTCCTGTATAGGGGCATCCGTGTTTAGAGTGCAGAGGGGGTGTCTCAAGGAAACCAGCATGGCGGCTCTACGAATAAAGGACTCCTCCTGCAGGCAGCCTATAGGTGGAATCCCGCTTGTTTTAAAACTGGCCATTGTTCGCCGATGGTGGCAACCTACGTGAGCTACGCTTTCGTTTCTCGGGGGATGTAAAGAAATAAATGAGAGGCAAGAAACAAATCGATGCCTGCCGCTTGAGAAAAAAAGCCGGCGTGAATTTAGACCGGTAGGCGGTCGAACCCGGCTATAGCGAGAATTTAAGACTAATCATGTCCAACATTCTTGGACAAAAATTTTGGAAGCTGGGAAACTGTAAGGCACTTGTATAGAAATATTGAAGGTAATGGTCCATACTTTCGATATGCAGCAAAATCTCTTTTAAACTTTTTCCATCGCTCGCTTCAAGCAGTGCGGACTGCCATAGAAAACCAATGGGGAAAGCCTTTGACGACAGTGAAAACATTAATAGTAAAAAAATTCAAGCCTGCCGATGGGTTGAGTTTAGTGGTTGTAAACTACCGGTGGGATTAGCCTTGCAGTTGCTGCCGGCAATTGCTCCACCGTAGCGACACTTAAATAGAAATCACAGAAACACTGTCCGCAAAAAAACCCAAATAGACACTCCTGAGGTCACCATGTGGAGGCCAAATCCGTGTCCTGCAGGTAAAGCAGAAGAAGGCGAGAAGCATCCCTTCTACTCGACTGGCTCCCGCGCGGGAAAACAATGTCCTGAAGAGAACTGTGAGGAACTCCTGCCTTCTTGAGGGATCCGAATAACACAGCTCGTTCCGCGTTGTACAAAGTACAGCACAAGAGGTAATGTTCTATGTCACCACACACACCACACGTTGAACACAATGGTGACAACGCTAGGCCAGTCTTATGCATCCACGCCGGCGTACGTGCAGAATCCGTGCGAACGCGGTGCAGCAAAGTGGCTTGGTACCTTTTGAGACCCTTGGTCACACATGGCTGATGAAGAGAGCTCCAAAAAGAACTGAAGTGGCACAACACCACACCTCTGAACATTTGCTTGACTTCATGAGGGACTCCATGTACTGGAATCCCGGAGAGAGCTGTATGGGCGAGGTTGTCTGCTATCTCGTTGCCTAAGACACCTATGTGCGAGGGCACCCATTGAAACGTATAAAGAAGCCTTTGCTATGTAGATTCTGCACCAAACGTAGGGATCTAAGACTCAAGGCATCAGTGGGGAACCCGTACTCTAACCTTTGAAGGGCAGATTTTGAATCCGTAATTATGACAGTAGGTTGAGGCGTACAACACCGTAGCTTCTGTAGAGCTGCCTCAGCTTTCGGCCATTGTGGAGGACACGACTTTAGTAAAACGAACAGACCAATCATACTTCAAAGACGGAATATGAAAAGCAGCTGCACTAGATCCTCTGACCTTGTCCACAGAGCCGTCTGTAAAAATTTGAAGATGACTGGCATATTCGGTCTCAAGATGTTCCAGTACGAGCGAACGCATTGCCGCTAAAGGAGAATTCCGCTTAGCGCGAACGTGGGGAATTGTCAAGGAACAATCGAGGCTCGGAAGGGACCAGGGTGGCTTCAACGTCTTAGGTCGATCTCGAAGGTCGAGACCCAGAGAACGAAGAGTATTTAAAGCCATGTACGCCCGGGACTCAGATCTCTTTCGAAGGCGCTGTAGAAGCGCTCTCCCGGCAACAGTCTCTCTGAGGCGGCCAATTTGCAGCAGAAGTCTTTGTGAAGCGGCTAGACGAAGAGGTTTCGATTGAGACTCATACAGTAGTGCAGTGTTTGGAGCAGCCTGCGGAACGCCGAGAGCCCTCCTTAGTCACATTCTGTGCAAAACCTCAAGGCGTTCCAGCTGCGATACCGAGGGGGAAATTAAAGGGAGCAGGTACATTATGCGACTTGTCACCAGGGCATCGTGAAGCCTGATCATTGAAGCAGGATGGTTTCCCCATTGCTCACTAGCAACTCTACGAAGCACATTGAGACGCGAAGATAGTGAAGCCACAATCGAGTCCACAGCTCGTCGCCACTGTAGACGTGAGTCAATAGTGACGCCTAAAAAACGTATGTGGTTAACCTGACGAAGGCAAGACTGATCAAGGTCTATGCTCAGCCGCGCATTCCGTCGTCCCGTCCCCTACCTGGAAACAGGACGAAGCCAGATTTTTCCACCGAGAGAGTACACCCAACACCTTGAAGGTAACTTTTAACTGAAAGCACGGCCTGTCGCGCTAATAGAGCTAAGCGTTTGTGTTGATATCCGGTTAACCAAAGACAAATGTCGTCTGCATATATCGACATATGGACATGCCTACAATGTTTTTGCACTTTTGCGGGAAGACCAGCCATGACAACATTAAAGAGCGTTGGGGACAGGACACTACCCTGAGGTACCCCTCGCGATACCGCCCTTTCGGAGCTCATTGTACTGCCTAACCGCACTCGAAATTTACGATCACTGAGAAATGAGTGAATGAATCGCAGAAGATAGCCCTGTACGCCTATGACCTGCAGACTATTCAGTATTGAGCTTTGGAGGACGCTATCATAAGCCTTTGATACGTCTAGGAAAATAGCTAGTGTTGAAAGTCCAAAAGCACTCTGATGCTCAATGTGGCTTATCAAGTCCAGGACACTATCTTGCGCGCTTAAACCTGTGTGGAATCCAGTCATGCATGTTGGTAGTGCCCTTCTATCCTCAAGCCACCAAGACAAACGCTTACTTGCCATCTTCTCCATGAGCTTAGCCACACACGACATCAGCGATACAGGACGATACGAGGCCGCGTCTGTCATCTCTTTGCTGGCCTTCAGCAGTGGGACTACACAAGCCACCTTCCATGAAGGGGGAACGTCACCAGACTCCCACACTCGATTGAGATAGGTTAGGAGCATCTTCCGGTGTTCCAGAGGCAGGTTCTGTAACATTTGATTGGTAATGCCGTCAGGACCTGGTGCACAGCGACGCCGCAGGCTGCGGAGCGCTGTCTGTAGTTCTCGAAGTGTGAACGGGGCGTCCATAACAGACGGAGACGTAGCAGGCAGAGCGCAGGGATGAATGTCTGGTCTGGAATTTACAAATGTATCCGCAAATTCCTCTGCCAAGCACACGAGATGTTTCTGCGTGTGCAATGCAAGCGCCTCGAAAGGTTTACTCGGACGAGAGCCACCAGCAAGACTGCCAACGACACGCCAAATTCTCGTTATCGGTGAGAAAACAGTCAAACTAGCGCAAAAGGATGCCCACTGGGACCTACAGAGCTTGTTCGCATGACGTCTAATGGCAGAGTTGAGCCTGTTGAAAGTTGTCTTCAAGGCTCTGTCGTCCTTCTTCCACAACAGTTGTCGCTCCGCCCTTCTGCGCGCTGCGCAGAGGTTCCTGAGTTTTAAATCCGGAGTCGGAAAATGATCAGGTAGCTTGAGCGCCGTGGTAGCAGCCATCTTAGCATAAATCATTTTGTCTGTCACATCACCGGAAACACACCGGAGCACAGGCTATGTGCTCCCTGTATTTGTCCCAATTAACAACATGGCAAATTTTAGGACCACGCAGATGGAAGTCGGCAGTAAACACAAATATCGGGTAGTGATCACTTCCCATTCGGTCAGCTCTAGTTGACCACTGCACACGGACGTCAGGTGAATGTAAGGTTAGGTCTATAGATGTGGGTGAGGTTGGAGGCCGAAAGAAAGTGGGACTTCCGTCATTGGCCACGTACAGGTCCAAACTGTCGATGACTTCTACAAGTTGGCGTCCGCGAGGATCTCTGTTCCTGTCACCCCAGGCAGGGTGGTGGGCGTTGAAGTCACCGCAGATGATTCTGGGTGCTGGGCAGCGGTCACAAAGTTGCTGGAGGAACAAAGCCATATCGACCTTCTTCCGCGGGGATACGTATACTGATGCAATGGACAGAGTTCGGAAGGCGAGCCGAATCCTCACAGCCACTACCTCAATACTGTCGGTGCAAAGATCGATGACGTTCAAAGCCACATGAGGAATCTCCCTTCGTATGTAAAGGGCGGCACTTCCTGCGGGAAAAGACTTTATGCTGCAATTCTTGTGGGCGACGTATCCCGGCAAAGACCTCCCGCTTGGCAAGCCAGCCTCCGAGAGGGCCAGTACTGGAACACAGGTCTCTTTCAAGAACAATTTTAGTTCTTCTAATCGACTTATAATCCCAGCGCAGTTCCATTGCATGATAAATGGCACTTTTCTAGGGTTTTTAGTTGCAACAGGTTGAAGAAAACTAGCCACCTAGGAGTTGAAGTTCTCTGCGAAGGCGGTGATCATGGTCTCAAAGGTAAGCACCAGCTGTATAAAGTTTTTCAAAGTGCCAGGCTGCATCGCTTGGCTATATGAACGCAGGACATCAAACAAAACGCGTAGAAGGTCGGAGAGATTCCGGCTTTTGAGCTCCTTATTTTGCTGCACGCACTGGCGCACCACTTCGACAAAAGACGGGGACTGGGACCCACTCTTGGCCACGGTAGCTGGTGTCTGCATCTCTTTTAAGGCAAGGGGATGTCCTTTATGTTGTCGAGTCTTGCTGTGATCTGGTCGCTGAGGAACATGGACACTTTTTGCAGAAGCAGATCGAACAGCCAGCTCACCCTCGGAGGCCGTTGCCGACTTGCTCGGATCAGGTCGTGCAGCGACGTCGCTTGCTACCACGTCCCGAGCTTCCGACTCGAGCGCAGGGAACTCTTCACTTCCATGTATCGGCTTCTCAGTAGGTGGTGGTTTGGGGCCACTAATGAAGGACTTGCGACGGTGTAAGGCGCTTACACGGAATTTGCAGCCACTGAAACTCGCTGGATGGTCACCTCCACAATTAGCGCAAGCAAAATCTGCCTTGCACTCTTTGTAATCATGACCACCACCACACCGCTTGCAACGTTGATCTTTGTTGCAAACTCTCGCTACATGTCCAAAGCGTTGGCACCTGAAGCACCGGGGAGGAGTTTCAATGAACTCGTGGACTGCATGTTTGGTGAAGCCAATGTCAATTATTCCAGGGCGCTCGGTGTTGGGAGCAAACGTTAGCACAATAGAGTTTGTAGGCTTCGCTGCCCATTGTTGTTCTCCAGGCTCCACCCGGCGCATTAACCGTCGCACGTGCAGAACTCCTTGCGGTTTCAAGTAGTCAAGAACGGCACTTTCCGAATACCACACTGGTACTCCCCTTATAACACATGTGTTAGTCATGTAGGAGTGTGGCAACCGGGCTTGAACTCGTATGCCACCGATCTGAGAGCACCGCAGAAGAATGTCTACTTGCTTTTCCGTTGAGATATCTAGATGAAGAGCCCCTTGCGTTGTGAAGCGACTGCGAATCGGAGCAGATCCCAGTAGTACTTTAATATCATCGAACAGCCTGATAGGGTTCCACTCTCTGAAGTCAACACCTTTCTCTTTTGGCTGAACTATCACTGGGATGCCGACTGTCCGGTGCTTCCGATGACTCACCACTTTGAAGCCATCGTTGTCCATTTCCGCCATGTCAGCCACTTCCTCGTCAGAGGCGACGATAGTTGAGTCGTCCCCGCTGAGCGATGATGACGCACTGCACTGCTGGACGTCCCTGATGACTGGTAGATCCCCGCCATGTGATGCCATGGCCGCCTCCGCCCCACTGTGCTCCTTCGGATGGCGCTGTCCCTTTAAGGATACCGGTGCCGGAGCTGCCGTACCCTTCCCGTAGGCACTGTACCGCCTTAAAGACGCGGCCGTCTTCCAAGGATGGAAATAACCTAGTTAATAACTAGAAAACAAGGCAAAATTACTGAGCTGAGGTGACAAAAGATCGAGCAGCGTCGTCTTCCTCTTCCGACCCTCCCTGCCGATGGGAGATCTGCAGATGTATTGATTGTTATAGTGAAATATTACAATATATAAAAAAATGTGCTCAGAAACTATTTCTCATTAGAAAATGCTTTTGCCCAGAATTGTTGGGTACGTCTACAATGAGGAGGTGAATGACAAAATTAAAAACTCGTTTTTCTGCCTTCTGCAGCGACTGAACAGAGATTTGTTTAGTGCTTGGACAGGAATACAAGCAAGAAAAGTCTGCCAATCAGTGTAGCGTTAGTTTTAACTTTAACTGTCCTCATGAACTTTATTACCTCACACTACTTTAAATATGAATGTAGATTTTTAATCGCATCTACAGGTGGAAAGCAAGAACAATGAGGGCACCTTTGCCGCGGGCTGTTTTTTAAGCAGTGGACTGAAGACATGCAATGAATTTAAGGCAGCTATGACAGAATTGTTGTCATTCGATTTCATCCGATACTTGTCATCCGCCCGCCTTACTGAATGATTCCCGTAAGAGCGTGGGCACGGTGCAATAGCGAAGTGCAAGAAAAAGAAATCAGGATCAAATGGAAATCGATTGAAATCGCCATATCACCCTAAACCGTTTCCATGCATAGCAAAGTACCTTATCACCATATGTGGATGTCGTGATAAAGACTGTCATTACAGAACATTCAAGCCTGGAAACTCCTCGCGCTTTCACAGAGCCCGTTATTGAAGTGTGCTCGAACTTGTAGTTACTTATTCCCTTTTAGTGCAGGCAAATTTCTTTAGAAACCTAGGGTTAGTGTAGTGCCTGATAAGAACTGCGCCGTCATGGGAAAACTAGTGTTATACTACAGCAGGGAAAACCTCCTGTTCCTATGCTCTCTCCCTTTATTGCACTCACGAGAGAATTTACGCAGTTAGAATCTTATATTTCGTTACCCTGCAATTATTAATGCAGCAGCGCTCCTAAGTTGTATTTTTTTTGTAGGACAACTATGAAAACAACGTCTCAATGCGATGGCAAATCGATCGCAACGGCGCAAACGACATAGTTCCAAGCGCGCAGATCCTATTTCGAATAGTGCGCGGCGCGGCCGCAGCGTGGCGTCGATTTCGTGAAAATCGGCAGTACCGGAAAAGGCATACAGTTTCTTAGGGAAAGCTGGCGGCTCTACAATTCATCCACCATGGACGCCCGATGCATGCCAGGAAGACAGCGCGTTTGGATTGACATCTGGTGGGTTGTTGACTGTGCTATATGGATTGGAATTTTTTGTTTTTCAGTTTCGTTTTTACCACTGTAGCTTTCACTGATGCTATGTGAGCTTTGCGGTGGTGTAGTTTTCTAGCTACGCACGCATTTTATTTCAGATACGAAGCAGCCGAAGGCGCCCAGAGTGAGCTGGGTGCTTGATAGGCCTGAAGCTCGTTTTCCCCGTCGCTTGAAGCCCTTGACGCAATAAGCTGGCTTTGTGCTACCTGTGCTACCTGTACATTGAAATGTTAAAGAAGGGAACAGTGTTTTTTTGTGAATTCAGAACTTAGCAATCTGCAGCTGTGACCACTCTGCATATTTCTCGTAGGAGTATCGGAGACACTAACGTTTTAAAAGCGCAAACTATACTTCGAACAGCGCAACTTATGTTAAACGTACTAGCCGAGGATTGCGTTTGCTTCATTTCGAAGACTGGCGGTGGCCCCGCATCGCACGCAGAAACGGCTGCCACTTCATGAATAAATTCACGCAAATGACCGCGTGTCTCACTTGTCAGCATGAACACGGCCGTCACTTACCTGTGGTAGGAGAGGTTTCACTTCCTAATTCATGTTTTTCTTGGCAAATTCTTTAAGCGCAGCGCCAGGACATGGCGAGACCTGACACTTAGTGCGTTAAAACTTTTTCTCATAGAAAAGCAAGGGCTCGGGCAAGTTTCTCTTGGCACGAATATAGCCTATGCACGGATATAGGGCGCGTCCCGCAGTATAGAAGACTACAGCAATGAAATGTTTCTGTGTTTCACAATGTGAAAACGAAGCTTCCAAAGTGTAGTATTTCAAGCGTTAACAATTTTTTTGAACGAATGCTTCATCTGAAAAGTGTGCCTGTTACACGCAAAAAATTATTCTCCACGGTTAGCTATATTTGGCGGTAAGAAAAAAAAGCCCGCTCTCGCCATAGGTGAATTCTTTTACGCATATCTGTTTCTGCTCACTTACTGTAATGTACAGTAAGCACGCTTTATTACAGGACATATTGAATGTAAAACAATGCTTTCTTGCAACATATAATTTGCGAAAATATTTATTTCTGCAGTCGTAGTTATGTTTTAGGGCCAAGCTAAGTACGACACGCTGCCTTCTCGGCATTCCCACGTTGGATAAGTATACCCTTCAAGAAACTCCCATAGAAGGTAGTGGCAGATTTCCCTCTAGGCAATATTTAGAAACTCTATGGGAGAAGGGATACCGGATATAGGAAGGAAAACTCAGGAGAGGCCCTCGCTATCCGAGCTGCACGCCAAACAGTCTGCCGGAAGTAATGTGTTTTCGCAAGGACTACTGGGAGTCTTTGGCCGGTGGGACAGCCAATTGTAACATTGTGCGCAGTGGCCTCGTCTGATTCATTGTCGGCCTGCGTATGCTCAAGCGCGCTGAGATGGCGGCCAACAAGCGAGGGGGAGTCTTTATATCCGGCTTCAAAAAATATGACGCAAAAACCTATCCTAAATGTTATCCTTCCTTCATGGATGACAGCAGAGAGTCATGCGGTCTGCGTCGCTACTCAGCTGGGAATTTGATTTGGGTGTGTTGAAAGATACGTATAGTACAGCGCGAGCTATGCATGTCCAACATTCTTGGACAAAAAATTTGAATACTGGAAAATTGTAAGACACTGTTATGTAGATATTGAAGATAATGATTCATTCTTCTGATATGTAGCAAACTCTTTCGTTTGGAGTGTTTCTATCACTCGCATCGAGGAGTTACTGTTGCCTAAAAAACCAACGGGGAACACTTTCGAGCAGCAAAAAAAAAAAATGCAAGCCTGCCGATTGGAGATGTACGGATATTTTGATTGCTACAGTGAAATCCTACAATACACGAAAAAAATTGCGCTCATGAACTCTTTGTCGTTCAAAAATGGTTTTGCCCAGACTTGCAGCCGGTTGAAGGAAAATAATAGGGATACCGTTGAGAGACAGTGAGGACCGCATGAAGTGATGCAAGTGACTATCATCCTTGTCAAGGTTAATTTACGTAGGCCGCAAAGGCGGAGCACGAATGCAGTCTAGAACCAAGCGCTAGCGATATCAGTTATGGCTGTAGAACTGAAGACCCGAAATGAACTGAGTGGACAACTAGAAGTAAGAGAAAAATAACTTTATAACTATTTAAAGCATCGTTCTACTTCTTGATTTAAATTTTTTTAAATGAGTACCCAAAATTCGCAGTACCCACGTACCCGCGTATACCCATGGGGTATACGCGGTTACGTATCCATTATGGTATGGGCCTGCCAGAAAAATCCAGGGGTACAGAGAATAAAGAATCAAAGCGCGGGTGGCGGCTACGACCAAAGGCGTTCCGGAATAAAGACTGCCACCCAAGTAAGGGAGCGGTGAAACCCTCCACGGTCCCCTAAAATCCATCCCAGTGCGATGTCAGTGCACGTTAAAGATCCCCAGGTGGTCGAAATTATTCCGGAGCCCTCCACTACGGCACCTCTCTCTTCCTTTCTTCTTTCACTCCCTCCTTTCCTTACGGCGCGGTTCAGGTGTCCAACGATATATGAGACAGATACTGCGCGATTTCCTTTCCCCCCGAAAACCAATTATTATTATTATTATCACCAAATAATGTTCTTACCACCACCTAGCTGTGTACCTTTCATCGGAAAGTGCAGCGCCTGCTTTATAAATAACTATTACCGTTCGCGTTCCCTCACAGCATCCGGCAGCGGCTCTGAGGGAAGTGGAGTTCTGGAGTGAGGACAAACCCCTGTTCCTTCCCCACCCTCTCCCCTTTTGTGCTTCCTTCCTCAATAACAACTTTCTCTCTCACTCTCTCTCTTGCATCCACCTTAATTGACCGAGGTGAACTGGTTTTCCCGCTAGCTGTCTGTCTTGGCTGGAATGTGTAGATCTCGTTATCTTGTGAATTCGTAGCGTGCGGCCGCTCACCTTAAGCCAGCGTCAGTTTTAAAGGCTTTGTTGCTTTTTGTTGCGCTGCGGCGTTCTCATCGGCTACGCGTGTGAGCTTGTGTTCTGCTACACCAGCTAGAGTTTCAGTCGCACGTTTTAGCGCTGCCGCCATCGGAAAGACGGTGAGGTTCGAGACGAAGAGCGCATAACACTCTAAGAAGTCAGGCTTCATTGGAAAGTGTTGCAAGTGCGAACTGCTCCGCTGCGCTCAAACTTAAACAGTAGCGAAGAGAGAGAGAGATTTTAACGATTACAGAGGAGGTGTGCTTGGTAGTTAACCTAGCATGCTGCTCCATATCAGAGCGAAGAAAAAAAAGGTAAAATTAAAATCAACCATACATAACACTCGCGCACTCACAAGCGTATTACAGACAGGGTCTTATTTTGGTTTTTGGGGAAATGAAATGGCGCAGTAGCTGTCTCATATATCGTCGAACACCTCAACCGCGCCGTAAGGGTAAGGAATAAAGGAGAAAGTGAAAGAAGAAAGGAAGAAAGAGGTGGCGTAGTGGGGGGCTGCGGAATAATTTCGACCACCTGGGGATCTTTAACGTGCACTGGCATCGCACAGCACACGGCTTACACATGGTAGGGTGTTGCAGTCACTTTGGTATACCGTTGTCGCTGGGTGCCTATAGAAAGCAGAAAGATGTCTTATAATGCCTGTGTAGGATGTGTCAGAGGTGGCTTTCGGATGATCGCTATACAGTTTGCTCGAAAGAGCCTGTTCCGCAGTCCGGTTCGAACCCGGGTACTCCGGCTCAGTAGAGGAGCGCCTTAACCACTGAGCCACCGCGGCGGGTCTAAAGGGAAGATGAAATAGTTTTCTGAAAATTAGAGATTATTCAAGAATTGGAATGTATGAAGCTTTTAGGTAAAGCATGCAAAGTGGCTTTGCGCTAGCGTTTCAAATGGTGACGGAATCGCCGTTTAAAACTGCGACGATTTTCAGGCTTTCCCTCACTACGGTGCAGAAGTGCGGAGAAACTCGTGACGACGTCGCTGTTGCCGAAATTTCAGATGACCGCTGCCTTCACCGAAATGCTGTTCTGTCCTCAGAAGCCACCAAACAATGTTTTGTGAGCGTCACTTATGGTTGCATTGTTTTTTTTCTTGAAACAACCCGTTTCTTTGCTGGAAACGCAACGCTGGTACACGTGATGCATAGCAGCCTCTGCCGGTCGCTGTGCGCTGCAAAGAAGCCTGAATGCCAAGGCGTCTTAACTCGGCGATTACGCCTACGTTTTAAACGCAAGCACAAAAATAATTAGCAGCACATTCGACCACTTTAAAGTTGCCGAATCCTGAAACATTTTCAGTTGCCCTTTAAGTGTCCCTGGTAATTATTTGTGTTCGTGGTGAACAAACGCAATGATAATAGTGCACTTCGCACTAATCTGAAGTATACATATATGCTTCATATCCCTGTTAATATTGGGCACTGCTTTCATAATCAGAAATGTCTGTAGCGTTCACGTACACCTGACGATACAAAATATAAAACATTTTATCTGAATAACACACTAATGTTGGAACAGTGTAATCAATAGTCATAAATAGTCCCCATGCAATAATGCCTTCGGGCGCTGCAGGCATCTGTGAATAAATAAATAAAAAACCATGAGACGTATTACAGTAACAGATTGACGATGCGGAACAGCAAGTAGTGCTTAAAATCTCAGTCTGAAGTCAGTTATAAAGTTTCTAAAAGCAGTATGTATACATATAAGCACAGCACATGTGTAAGTAAGGAAAAACAATATGTAATAACAACAATCATGCACAACAATCAACCGCTACCACGTATGTTTCATTGAACTAATACTCGGTGTATTGCTTAAGTGGTTATGATGTGTTCAGAAATTGCTTCCTCAACTGGTTTAACGTGGACTTAGTGTCAGATTTGTACCTATTTAGCAGTGAGGAAAGATTATGTTTCAATGACTGGTGTTTACAATTAGTTTGGAAGCGTAGATTGAACCAGCTATCACGGTTTTTTGTCGACGCAATGCGCTCCAGACGTCCTAATAACGCGGCAGCAATTAAAAAGTCACGGAATAAAGTAAAGTTGTTGAAAGATAAATTGAACGCAAAACACGAAATTTAAACAAACACGACATGGGGATGGTATTTATAGGTCGCGAACAAGTGACTCGTGTGAGAGAGGTATTGGTAGTTTTCAGTGTACCGGGTGATCCGTGTTTGGAAGGTAAGGATGTTATGCCCGTAAGTTGTTGTGCACCAGTCAAGACTGCAGCAGTAGATGTGGGAAGCAAATAATGCATGGTTAACTTCGAGCTTAATCTGCATTGGGAGGAGCAGTCGGCAAACTCAGACAGCAGCAACTACCTTCGAAATCTTGGAAAGAGTGATGCAGCGTGCCCACGTTTTCCATAACATACAAGTTTACGGATGATTAAGTCATGTTTTATCAAGTCGAATGCTTTTGTGAAATTATTGAATATACCAGTCACTATTAGGCTTTTTTTCCAGTCTTTTTTAATATGTATTCCTTTTGTTGCAGTGGCGCAAGCTCTGTAGGTAAGTGTTTTCGAAAACCATTTTGTGAAGAAGTTAAAATTCTTTGTTCTTTTTCAAAGGAAACCAAACGTCTATGCATAACCTTCTCTAATAACTTCGAAAATATTGGCAAAATTCATATCGGCCTATAACTGGAAACGTTATTCCTATCGTGTGGCTTATTGTGCTTGTTGGTGCATTCCCATCGCCTTTCCTAGAAACATTGATGGGAACATTGCATTAGAGATGCAAAAGTTCACAATATGAGTAAAGGGAGGTAAGATTAAGTCAGTTACATAAGCAATAGGGCTCATTTTCAAACCATCACTGTTGCAGGCTGTTGTATTATTAAGTTTCCTGAAAGTAGCAATCATCTCGTAATCGTGAACTGGCCTAAAAAATAAGGTATTGTGTACGTGTTGAACATCGTTGAGATTGTTCTCTATTGTCATACCGCAAGAGAGCTTAAAAAATTGTTAAACTCGTTTTCTAAGTGTTGAGCCGTTAAAGATCTTCTGCTTGTGTTTAGAGCATAAATTTGTTCTTTTCCGTTTAAGTAGAGAACTAGGTTGGCATCTCTTTCAAGCCGCTTGGACCACTAGTTAAGTAGAAAAAGCGACACGCATCTGTACCCACGACTTTGTAGAAAGACCTCAAATGTGGCACGTATCCGTGTTGGCCTTCGTGATGTATAAGAAACTTGAATTAAAATTTATGGTTGCGTCAAGAAGTATTGTGATGCAGTTGAGTGGGGCTGAACGCGACAGCCTATGGCGCGGCCCAAGAACGTGCTACCAGAGAATACCCGCATGGCATGCCGCGGAAGCTGAACGGCGCCTTGAAAAGAGTACTCAGACACCCCGCAGCACGAAGTACTGAAAAGGAGAGTCAACTCACCTCCTTACACCAGGCTGAACAAGGGAATAAGCAGTCTTCTGCAGGCAACTACGGATGAATTCCTTCATCAACGCCATCTTACTAAACAGGATGAACCTCACGTGCTAGCAATTGAACTGCGAGCACCGCAAGGTGACCAACACCCTGCGCCACCTGGTATGCCATAGTGACTGCAGAGAAGGTACAACCCGCGAAACAACCTTACAAAGAGCAGTGCGAGGCCTGGATAACCAGAGTCGACCCATAAGTCCGGCTCATGCCGATGGACAAGGCGCGGCGAACGGCCAAGGCCCACGGCCTCCTGGACTAAGGACGCCGCATACCTAGGCCGAAGAATTTAGCCTGCTCTTTTGGGCAATAAAAGTTTGTTACTACTTCGAGTACCTGCCATGTGGCATAAGGTGGAGTTGTCGATAGGCTACATAAGATAACAGAGGCTATATTTGTCTAGAAAGCTTAGCAGGCTCCGGTTCGTAAGGCTGTTTTCCAGCCACACGGGGGTGTCTTTCTCCCATGTATCCGTAAGTCCAATCTCCTGCAATGTGCGCAGAAAGTTGCGAAGGTCCGCATTAGCTGCCGGCGTGGAACATTTTGAGCGTATGCTGGTTACTGCATCTTCTTGAGAGTCCTACCGCCACGTCACCGACGATGTATATATGGGCCGCCCCAGCACTTATGTCCAATCTCCTTAGGTTATGATGCAGAAGGAAACTGCGCAGGGAAATAAGGGCTAGTGAACTTTTTCCAAAGATGACGGCAAGATGAAAAGAGGAGAGCACAGGTCGAAATGGAGGCTGTGCTGGAGGCATTCGTGTTTGGGCATTGGAGTGTAAGGGCGTCTGCTCTCTTCTGGTCAAGGAGCTTCTTGTATTCAACGTGTCTGGACGCATCTCGTCATATCCATAATGGATGCATGTAGCTTCTGACTGAGGCTTAGTGTCTTTGTAGCTGTTGTGAATTGTTTAATGGCTGCTAAGGCCTCCGTGAAAATATAGACTTCTTTTACGTATGCTAAGTGTTTATAGAGCCTTCGTAGTGGTACGGATAGCATGGAACTCCATCACGTCTGGGTGGTTAGTGCAGTGTGTGTCGGCACAGTAAAGGTGAATTTATGAATCCCCTATAAACGATCCACGCACCCCTATATGCTATGCAGGTTTCTGGACATAACAACCGCAGTAGTAGCTGTCGGCCTCTTCTTACTGAGCAGTTTAGTCGCCTACGCCCACAGTAGTGGGTTAGGGTTAGTGGTTTTACATTTTCGGTGTTCGTGCTGTCATCTCATTGTGTGCCGTTGCAACGGGCACAACCCATTTTCTTTTTAAAAGTCTTGTTCCCTCTCTCTGTTCGTTTAGCCCAGTCATTGTGTTCAGTCGTGCACACTCTTGGCAAGTGTCGCAGAATGTTCCACATTTTTGCTAGGCTCATACCTCTTTCCATGTCGTCGCACCTGCTACACCAGTTTTTCTCGCAAAGTTGCATCGCATACTTTCCGGGAGATCGAAAAGTATGCGATGCAACTTTGCGAGCAAAACTGGTGTAGCAGGTGCGACGACATGAAAAGAGGTATGAGCCTAGCGAAAACGTGAAACATTCTGCGACACTTGCCAAGAGTGTGCATGACTGAACACAATGACTGGGCTAAGCGAACAGAGAGAGGGAACAAGACTTTTAAAAAGAAAATGGGTTGTGCCCGTTGCAATGGTACACAATGAGATGACAGCACAAACAGCGAAAATGTAAGCCCACTAACCTACTACTGTGGGCGTAGGCGACTAAACTGTTCAGTAAGAAGAAGCCGACAGCTACTACTGCGGTTGCTATGTCCAGAAACACGCATAGCATATAGGGACGCATGGACGTATATAGGGGCTTCATAAATTCCCCATTACTAAGCGCGACACGTATATGATGGGTCAGACGAGGAATTTATGGAGGGAATCATACAAACATACGTAGGAGATGTAACTCGCTCTAGCCTACCGGAGTATAGGGGGCCTCCCAGAGAGGAACTCGATGCGCCTATAACGGAGGCAGAGGTGAGAGCAGAGATAATTAAGCTCAAAACAAAATTCGCTCCGGGCCCGGACCGAATCACAAACACAATGCGGCGGAATCTAGACGACGAGTCGATCACAGCAATTACAAACTACATCCAGCAAGTGTGGGAAAAGGGTGAGCTCCCCAAGCAGTGGAAGGAAGCTAGTATTATACTAATTCCTAAACCAGGCAAACCACCAAAGCTGGAAAACCTTAGACCGATCTCTCTTACGTCCTGCGCAGGAAAGTTAATGGAGCACGTGATCCAAACGAGAATGACTCGATTTATGGAAGACAACGAGCTATGGACGCAAGATGTAATGCTGAGACTTCCGCACGACATCATAGATTCGCGGTCGAGAGACGCAAAGGTAATCTTGGGATTAGACTTAAAAAAAGCATTTGATAATGTCAAGCACGAGGCAATCCTAGCAGAACTGCAAGAAGTAGGTGTAGGGTGTACAACCTACAACTACATAAAAGACTTCCTGTCTGATAGGACAGCGCGTATAAAATATCAGGACATAGAATCAGAGGAAATCACGTTGGCAAGCAGAGGTACCCCCCCCCCCCCCCCCCCAGGCTCTGTACCATCCCCGCTCCTCTTTAGCCTAGTAATGAGAGGCCTCCCCACGAGACTCAAAGAGATAGAAAACCTGAACTTCAGCATGTATGCGGACGATATAAACGTTTGGATTAACCAGGATAGCGACGCTGACATTGAGAGCAAGCTGCAGGAAGCCACAAATATAGTGGTGGACTACGCAGCAGCTAGGGGGCTCTCGTGCTCACCAGAGAAGTCAGAGCTCCTGGTGTACAACCCTAAATCTCTGAGACTTAACCAAAGCAATGACTTTAACATCACAGTCGAGGGTAAACCGGTCCCCAAGGTAGACAAGATCAGGATTCTTGGTCTCCATATCCAAAGCAATGGATATAATGATGTGACTATAAAGAAGCTGGAAGGCTATGCGGCACAGGTCATAGGAATCTTTAGGAGAATAGCCCTTAAGGGAAGAGGGCTTAAAGAGAGGAGCCTAATTAAGCTGGTGCAGGTCTACGTCATCAGCCGTCTGAGCTACGCCACACCATACCTTAATATACGGGCCTCGGAACGAGACAAACTAGATTCGATAATCAGGAGATGCTACAAACGAGCACTCGGTATACCCATAAGCACTTCAACCGAAAGACTCTTAGAAATGGGAGTTCACAACACATGGAGGGAAATCGCCGAGGCTGTTAAAACAGCCCAGCTGGAAAGACTTAGCCAATCCAGCACAGGTAGGGCTATCCTAAACATGGTAGGACTACAAATAGACAGGGGTATGCAAAAGAAGCACGACATCCCAAGAATAATTAGAGCACAACTTAGGGTGGATCCTCTCCCTAGGAATATGCACCCCACCTTTCACAAGGAAAGGAGGGAGAAGAGAGCTGAGGCGCTAGTCAGGCGCTTCAGCGATGCAAACGAGAAAACAGTAGCACACACGGACGCGGCGAGTGGCAAGCTGGGAGCGGCGGTAGCCTCGGTGGTGGATGGCCGGGGTGAGGCAGTCTCATCAGCAACCATACGCAGCCGCAATCCGGAGTCAGCAGAAGAAGCTGCAATAGCGCTTGCTTGCGTAGGGACAGAAGCAAAATTAATAGTTAGCGACAGCAAAACGGCCATACATAACTATGGTAGAGGTAGGATTGCACCAGAAGCTGTGCGGATACTAAAAGGAGGAAAGATAGACAGGAAAATTAGCCTCGTATGGGCACCAGCTCACACGTCAATTCCAGGCAATGAGGCGGCACACGCTCTGGCTCGAGATCTCTACTTCCGAGCCGGAGCAGAACCACCCGACTGCAATGAACTAGACTAGAGACTGCAGTATTACACAGAAATAACTGAAAACTACAGATTACGAAGGAGACTAGTCCCTCCACCGGACAGAGAGCTCGGAAACAAAGAGGCGACGATCTGGCGCAGATTACAGGCAGGAAATTACATTAATCCGGTCTGGGCATCGCACGTCCTCAAAGACGAAGACATAGATGATAAGTGCAAAAAATGTGGAGAGAGGGGGACCCTCGATCACGTAATTTGGGAATGGGTAGACTCCCCAGGGGCTAAAGAAGGAATTGATAGTAGAGAAGCCTGGGAGATCCTTCTACGGAGCACGGACCCCGCCAAGCGGAAGCAAGCCATTAATCTGGCGGTGGAGGCCGCGAAGAGGCAGCGACTCTTTGCCTGTCTTTAATCGCGGGGGTCCCGGCCCCTACCCCCTAGGCCTGCGTGCCGGAGGTAGGGAGTAGGGGGCCTCCCTTCAGATGGAAATAAAGGTTTTTGGAATGGAATGCACTCTTGGAGAATCGGGACGTTTGGCAAGGCCACGATGTTGCGCACTGCATTCCTATTTATTCTTTCCAGCAGTGCCCACTCTTGCGTCCTCAGTCAACGGAATTGTGTATGCTGTAACCCGCCGCGGTGGCTCAGTGGTTAGAGCACTCGGCTACTGATCCGGAGTTCCCGGGTTTGGACCCGACCGCGGCGGCTGAGTTTTTATGGAGGCAAAACGCTATGGCGCCCGTGTGCTCTGCGATGTCAGTGCACGTTTAAGATACCCAGGTGGTCGAAATTATTCCGGAGTCCTCCACTACGGCACCTCCTTATAACTTTCTTCTTTCACTCCCTCCTTCATCCCTTCCTTTACAGCGCGGTTCAGGTGTCCAACGATATATGAGACCGATACTGCGCCATTTCCTTTCCCCCCCAAACCAATTTGTATTATGTGTATGCTGTAGTATCCGGAGTTGAAGCATTCAATATACAATACTTCTGACCATCTCAGTACGGGCTCCTCCCCTAGGCGATATGCAAGTTATTAAGTTAACGTAGCTACTACTGCTTTCACATTCTCAAAGTTTACTGCCTGCGTGTTTCTTGGTCAGAAGTGGCACGCCGTGCATTAGAGCATTTAATAAATCGATGCTTAATTCTATAGAGCTGAAGCCGGGTCTTGCCTCTTTTTTCAATCCCTCCATTTCTTCCTTCATAGCGCAGTTCAGTGTCCACGAAGAGTGACGCAGTTTCTGCCCTTTTCCTATGTTCGTAACCAGCAGTTAATTATAATAGTTATTAGTATTACGTTATCATTATTATTATTATTATTATTATTATTATTATTATTATTATTATTATTATTATTATTATTACTATTATTTTTTGCTGATTACGTCATGTGCGAATTCGGTCTACAATGTCGATCAATTTATGGTGAAATGTACAGTTAATACACTGACTAAATCGAACATTAAAAGCTATGTTTTTTTTTTTTAACGAACGTTGTTTTTCTTTCTTTTCCTTCCCGACAAATAAAAATGAAAACGGAAGCGGTCCTATCCTGGCCGCGACAGCCTCACTTAGATTTGCGAAACGCGAAAAGCGCCGATGTACTGAGGGATGTCGGCGCACTTTAAAAAACACCAAACGGTTTGAACATTTCAGATATAAATAAAAAAACCGAAACAAGAACTTTCAGATTTAGTCTGAAGTTTTAAGAGACTGCCTTGGAGATAAGCCAAGACGAAGCCAGAAGCCATTGGTGGTGGCAGCTGTCGTGTTC
Source organism: Amblyomma americanum (assembly GCA_030143305.2). Lineage (NCBI taxonomy): Eukaryota > Metazoa > Arthropoda > Arachnida > Ixodida > Ixodidae > Amblyomma > Amblyomma americanum. Next base: position 87,059 of record JARKHS020014756.1, read on the forward strand.
CGAAGCGTGGTAGCATGCGCGAAAGGGTTTGTTTGCTCGGTTACTCTTCCAAATGCTCTGACAACGGAGGACTCCGTTGCGTTTGAATAGATAGTGTGCTTTCTGTGGGATCAGTGGGGACGCATCTGAAGATCCGAAAATTGGAGCTCGTGTTATAAGAAGAACCTCGGATGCTTCCTGCATTCACAACGTGAGTACCAACATTACGTCTTCGTCCAAGTGGAAGAAACAGACCTTCTGCGCGTCGCGCTCTGGCTGCCAGCATGAACGCTGTGTTACAGACCCTAAAGCGAAGAACAGGAGTGGTAGACGAAGGCCATTACCGTTGGCGATGGAGCCTGGAATGCTTGCTACGTGGCCTTAGCACCGAACGCTCCTGCTCCGCGGACGCGTTCATGGAATGCTGGCTTATCGACCACCTTGCCTCCGGGAACACGGCTTTGCGGGCCACAAGGCTGTTATTTTAGAGTTTTAGGAGGGCGACGTTCGTTCTTTGTTACCACCCCTATGATTGCAGTGCCTGGTATCACGATTTTGGCAACGGAAATGACGGCGGGATGCTCATGGCCTGGCTGCCGAGACAACACCCCTGCATCCACGATGTTCGATCGTAGTACGACCGAAACGACGGCGGGATGCTCATGGCCTGGCTGCCGAACAACACCCCTGCATCCACGATGTTCGATCGTAGTACGACCGAAACGACGTCGAGATGCTCATGGCTTGGCTGCCGAGACAACACCCCTGCATCCACGATGTTCGATCGTAGTACGACCGAAACGACGGCGGGATGCTCATGGCTTGGCTGCCGAGACAACACCCCTGCATCCACGATGTTCGATCGTAGTACGACCGAAACGACGGCGGGATGCTGATGGCCTGGCTGCCGAGACAACACCCCTGCATCCACGATGTTCGATCCTAGTACGACCGAAACGACGTCGAGGTGCTCATGGCTTGGCTGCCGAGACAACACCTCTGCATCCACGATGTTCGATCGTAGTACGACCGAAACGACGGCGGGATGCTCATGGCTTGGCTGCCGAGACAACACCCCTGCATCCACGATGTTCGATCGTAGTACGACCGAAACGACGGCGGGATGCTGATGGCCTGGCTGCCGAGACAACACCCCTGCATCCACGATGTTCGATCCTAGTACGACCGAAACGACGTCGAGGTGCTCATGGCTTGGCTGCCGAGACAACACCCCTGCATCCACGATGTTCGATCGTAGTACGACCGAAACGACGTCGAGATGCTCATGGCTTGGCTTCCGAGACAACACCCCTGCATCCACGATGTTCGATCGTAGTACGACCGAAACGACGTCGAGATGCTCATGGCTTGGCTGCCGAGAGAACACCTCTGCATCCACGATGCTCGATCGTAGTACGACCGAAACGACGGCGGGATGCTCATGGCTTGGCTGCCGAGACAACACCCCTGCATCCACGATGTTCGATCGTAGTACGACCGAAACGACGGCGGGATGCTCATGGCCTGGCTGCCGAACAACACCCCTGCATCCACGATGCTCGATCGTAGTACGACCGAAACGACGGCGGGATGCTCATGGCTTGGCTGCCGAGACAACACCCCTGCATCCACGATGTTCGATCGTAGTACGACCGAAACGACGTCGAGATGCTCATGGCTTGGCTTCCGAGACAACACCCCTGCATCCACGATGTTCGATCGTAGTACGACCGAAACGACGTCGAGATGCTCATGGCTTGGCTGCCGAGACAACACCTCTGCATCCACGATGCTCGATCGTAGTACGACCGAAACGACGGCGGGATGCTCATGGCCTGGCTGCCGAGACAACACCCCTGCATCCACGATGTTCGATCGTAGTACGACCGAAACGACGTCGAGATGCTCATGGCTTGGCTGCCGAGACAACACCCCTGCATCCACGATGTTCGATCGTAGTACGACCGAAACGACGGCGGGATGCTCATGGCTTGGCTGCCGAGACAACACCCCTGCATCCACGAGGTTCGAGCGTAGTACGACCGAAACAACGTCAAGATGCTCATGGCTGGGCTGCCCAGAGAACATCGCTGCATCCACGAAGTTGGAGTGTAGTACGACCGAACGCACTTTGAAACGCGTTTTCCGTTGTCTTTCATCGTTGGACCGGCACCCAACCTAAAGTGCGTCGTCCTGGAGACCCGCTACTGGCTTGAGCCTGAGAGCAGATCTCTCCAAGGCTTGAGCCCATTGTAGCGCGACTTCGATCTCGCGATCCTTACAATAAATTGATTTTGACGAACGGAAATGGACGGCAAATCTCTCAGGTCTCGGTGTACCTTCCAACTTAGCCGTGGAGATGAGGGCTAATAGGCCCCATAGGAGAGGAGTTTAGATTAGTTTCGGCAACGTGGGGTTCGTTAACGTACACTGGCAGAGCGCAGCGAACGGGTATCTTTAGGATTTCGCCTTCGTCTAAATGCTGCCGCTCCAGCCGGAATTTCGTCCCGTGTGCTCGGGTTCAGGTGCAGGTCAAGCGCCGGAAATACTCAGCAACGCGGCGTGTCACAAGCGTTTTTGCAGCTGCGCTGAGAAGGCAAGGAAGGTTTTTGAAAGCCAAAGCTTTAACTACTGTCGTTGGAGTGATTTAGCCGTCGCCAAACGTTTGACCGTGAGTTTCCGTGCTGCACCGCTGCCATAACAGCGTATCACGTGACTTTGCTGCGCCAGGGCTCCACAGCCCCGGAGCGGCTGCTGCCTGATCACGTGGTCTAGCCGAGAAGACGCGGCTGGGAGTCTGTAACATTGTGTGCGTTCCGCGCACTGGACATACGGCCCGCCCACATGTCCCACATGCGGCATATTGCCGCAGTGTTTCGTGTCTGCCACAAGGTTCTCAGAGCTAATGCGTTCAGCCCACAACTTTCTCTCGCCACCGCCACGTACCTCCAAGCGTGAATGAAGCGTCCACTGACCCAAGGAGCTAGTTATGCGCGCTTCCTTTCCTAAAAATTATCGGCCTGGAATGTTATTAACGCCAAAGCCAATAAACACAATGAACGCCGACAGCTTTCGCTTTGTATATCCTGAAATAGCTGAGCTAATCCCCAGCCTCTTTTTTTTTCTTTTACTGCGAGAGCTGTAACAGCTTTGTTATAGGCTATTTAGGAGACACAGCGGCAGCCGCAACGCGTTACGTTCCGAGGGCTGATAATGATAATTGTTTTTTGGGGAAAGGAAATGGCGCAGTGTCGATCTCATATATCTTTGGACACCTGAACCGCGCCGTAAAGGAAGGGATAAAGGAGGGAGTGAAGGGAAGAAAGGGGTGCCGTAGTGGAGGGGTGCGGAATAATTTCAACTACCTGGGGATCTTTAACGTGCACTGACATCGCACAGCACACGGGCGCCTTAGCGTTTTTCCTCCATAAAAACGCAGCCGCCGCGGTCGGGTTCGAACCCGGGACCGCGGCGGCTGCGTTTTTATGGAGGCAAAACGATAAGGCTCCCGTGTGCTGTGCGATGTCAGCGCCCGTTAAAGGTCCCCAAGTAGTCGAAATTATTCCTGAGCCCTCCACTACGGCACCTATTTCTTCCTTTTTCTTTCTTTCCCTCCTTTATCCCTTCCCTCACGGCGCGGTTCAGGTGTCCGCCGGTATATGAGACAGATACTGCGCCATTTCCTTTCCCCCAAAACCAATTTTTATTATGTGTATGCTGTAGTATCCTGAGTTGAAGCACTGAATATACAAGACATCTTACCATCTCAGTACGGGCTCCTCCCCTAGGCTATAAGACATTCATTAAATTAACGTAGATACTACTGCTTTCCAGCATTCTCAAAGTTTACAGCCCGCGTATTTCTTGGTCAGAAGTGGCACGCCATGTGTTAGAGCATTTAATACATCTATGATGCTTTATTCTACAGAGGAGATGGCGGCTTTTTGCCTCTTTTTTCAATCCCTCCATTTCTTCCTTCATAGCGCAGTTCGCTCGTAGCAAGCAGTTAATTATTATCTATTATCTACCTCTATTATTATTATTATTATTATTATTATTATTATTATTATTATTATTATTATTGCTGATTACGGCATGTGAGAATTCGGTCTTTATTCCCGATGAGTTTATAGTAAAATGTAGAATTAATACACTGACTAAATCGAACGTTAAAAGTTCTGTTTTCTTTTTTAACTAACGTCGTTTTTCTTTGTTTTGCTTCCTGAAAAATAAAAAAACACGAAAACGGTAGCGGTCCTATTCTGGCCGCGACAACCTCAGATTAGCGAAACGCGAAAAGCGCCCATGTACTGAGCGAAGTTGGCGCACTTTAAAAAACTCCAAACGGTTTAATAATTTCGAAGTCATCAGCTACGGCGTCCCTCATAGCCCCTGTGTCGCTTCGGGATGTTAAACCACACAATTTACAATTCAGATTTAACTGCAAAAAACCGAAACAAGAACTTTCACATTTAGTCAGAAGTTTTAAGAGACTGCCCTGGAGACAAGCCAAGACGAAGCCAGAAGAAATTGGTGGTGGCAGCTGTCGTGTTCGGAAGCGTGGCAGTATGCGTGAAAGGCTTCGTTTGGTCGGTTACTCTTCCAAATACTCTGACAACGGAGGACTCTCTTGCGTTTGAACAGATAGTGTGCTTTCTGTGGGATCAGCGGGGACGCATCTGAAGATCCAGAAATTGGAGCTCGTGTTACCAGAAGAACCTCGGACGCTTTCTGCATGCACAGCGTGAGTACCAACATTACGTCTTCGTCCAAGTGGAAGAAACAGACCTTCTACGCGTCGCGCTCTGGCTGCCAGCATGAACGCTGTGTTACGGATCCTAAAGCGAAGAACAGGAGCGGGCGACGAAGGCCATTACCCTTGGCGATGGAGCCTGGAATGCTTGCTACGTGGCCTTAGCACCGAACGCTCCTGCTCCGCGGACGCGTTCATGGAATGCTGGCTTATCGACCACCTTGCCTCGGGGAACACGGCTTTGTGGGCCACAAGGCTGGTATTGTAAGTCTTAGGAGGGCGACGTGCGTTCCTGTTACGACCCCGATGATTGCAGTGCCTGGTATCACGATTTTGGCAACGGAAACGACAGCGAGATTCCCATGGCCTGGCTTCCGAGACAACACCCCTGCATCCACGAGGTTCGATAGTAGTACGACCGAAACGACGGTGAGATGCTCATGGCCTGGCTGCCGAGACAACACCCCTGCATCCACGAGATTCGAGTGTAGTACGACGGAACGCACTTTGAAACTCGTTTTCCGCCGTCTTTCATAGTTGGACCGGCGCCCAACCTACAGTGCGTCGTCCTGGACACCCATTACTCTCTTGAGCCTGAGAGCAGATTTGTCCAAGGCTTGGGCCCATTGCAGCGTGACTTCGATCTCGCGATTCTTACAATAAATTGATTTTGACGAACGGAAATGGACGTTAATTCTCTCATGTCTCGGTGTACCCCCAACTGCGCCGTGGAGATGAGGGCTAATAGGCCCCATAGGAGAGGCGTTTGGATTAGTTTCGGCCACCTGGGGTTCGTTAACGTACACTGGCATAGCGCAGCGAACGGGTATCTAGGATTTCAGCCTTCATCTAAATGCTGCCGCTCCAGCCGGAATTTGGTCCCGTGTGCTCGTGTTCAGGTGCAGGTCCAGCGCCGCAAATACTGAGCAACCGCGGCGTGTCACAAGCGTTTTTGCAGCTCCGCTGAGAAGACAAGGGAGGTTTTTGAAAGCGAAAGCGTTAACTACTATCGTCGGAGTGATTTGGTCGTCGCCACACGTTTGACCTTGAATTTACTTGGGGTACCGCTGCCATAACAGCGCATCACGTGACTTTGCTGCTTCAGGGCTCCACAGCCCCGGAGTGGCTGCTTCCTGATCACGTGATCTATCCGAGAAGACGCGGCTTGGAGTCTAACTTTTAGTGCGTTCCGCACACTGGACATGCGGCGCACCCACCGTCCCACGCTGGCAGGAGTTAGTTAAATAAATGGTTGATCGCATGAGGTTGGTCACGCAATCAACACTGCGGCGTATTGCCGCGATGTCTCGTGTCTGCCACAAGGTTGTCAGCTCTAATGCATTGAGCCCACAACTTTCTCTCGCCAACGCCACGTACCTCCAAGCGTGATTGAAGCGTCCACTGACCCAGGGAGCCAGTTATGCGCGCTTCCTTTCTTCAAAATTTTCGGTCTGGAACGTTATCAACGCCAACGCCAATAAATACAATGAACGTCGACAGCTTTCGCTTTGGATATCCTGGAATAGCTGAGCTAATCCCCAGCCGAACTTCTTTTTTTTAATAGCGAGAGCTGTAACAGCTTTGTTATAGGCTATTTAGGGGACACAGCGGCAGCCGCAACGCGTTACGTTCCGCGGGCTGCTTTTGCATTTTCTCACTGCGTGGTTCAAGTGTTCACATACAAAGTGAGCCAGGAAGAACGCGAGCCTTGGGTCCGCCGCCGTGCCTTAGTAACCTCGACGTTGCGAACGTTCTAATAAATTGATTCTGACGAATGTAAATGCGCGCGGTAATTTTGTCATATCTCGGTGAAGGGCTCAGGTGCTCCGTGGGGGATGGGGCTAAATGAGGAAGAGAGAAAGAGTTCCCGTAGCAGGGGTCTCCGGATTCCTGTGGTTCCTCAACGTGCATTGGCATAGCTCGATCAGCACAGGGGCGTGTTTAGGATTTCGCTTTTGGCGACACGCGGTTGCCGCGGCCGGAATTTTTTCTGACGCCCCCGTGCTCAGGAGCCCAACGTTTGTTACTGATCAACCGAGGCGGGACGTGCACGTTAAACAAACGTCAATGCAGCTGCGCTGAGAAGGCCACGGGGAACATAAAGCTGCAGAAATTGCGAGGCATAAGGAAATTGCTAAGCGCACCAGCAGGAGAGATATTTTAATGCAACATCGTTACCTGGCTCGCTGTGCGAAAACCCCGCCAGCAGCCATCAATAGGCTGCCGGCGTCCTCATCACCACGAACCAAACGAAAAAAAAAATCGGCTGTGGTTTAGCTCTGGTTAACCCTAGTTGAATTGCGAAAGCTTCGTTTCGGCGGCACGTCGTCTACGCAGCGTATCATTCCCACGCTCTCGAGAACTCAAACCGGTCTCCTCCGTAGTTTGTCACTCCGGTACGTGGCACGACTTCTTCTAGCTGCATCTTCGTTTAGACACCTCTCAAGTCAAGGAAATGGCGCAGTATCTGTCTCCTATATCGTTGGACACCTGAACCACACTCGTATTTAGTGACTCAAAAACTGCGATCAGAAACTTTGCAAAAGGGCGGACGCATGGCGTCGCCCATAAAATTCTCAACTCCTCTCAGACCCCCACTAGGCCCATTCTACTCATATGGGTCATATGCAGGCCATCCAGGCAACGAAGCCGCCCATGACACCGCTCGAGCGTACGTCAACCGAGCAGGGCAAGCCGCCGAGCCAGGGAGCGCCCGTGACCGATTGATCACATACCACGAAATTTCACTCCACTACAGAGAGCAACGACTCCACTATCCGCCTCACAAATCACTCACTAAATTAGAGCAGGTGACGTGGCGCCAGCTACAACCTCGCACTTTTCTCTCCTCCGCCCTTTTAGCACAAATGCACCCAGGGCTGTTCTCTCCAGAGTGCTCCCTATGTGGAGCCCCAAGAGGTGATTTCCATCACATACTATACATACGCTCTGAGTTCCAGCCGCCATCAGAGTGGCAACTCACTGACCTCGAGCGATGGGAGGACGCGGTGTCCAGCTCCGACCCAGCTGTCCAAAAGCAGCTGGTGGGCTTGGCTTTGGAAGTCGCCGGACGTCACCGACTGCCGGCCACTTCACGCGACCAAGAGCCAACCCAGGAATAGTTAAGATATGGCTCAATATTCATTAAAGTTTGCCACCACCACTACCACTTTTCCTCCTAATCCAACTTTCAATTTTCAGTTTTCTCTTTCTTCTTTCCCTCTCTCCTTTATCCCTTCCTTTACGGCGCGGTTCGGGTGTCCACCGAGATACGTGAGACGGTTACTTTGCCATTTCCTTTCCTCAAAACTCAAACAGAACAAGTGAGGCGACTGCGTTCACTGGCGTTGACAACTTTGAAAAGGCCGTTCATTTTCACGAAAGGCGCACTACCGGCTCCGTGGGTCAGTGGAGATTTCAAACTCGCTTTTATGTACGTAGCGTTGGTGTTCAACTGCCAAAGCCTGCTTGCTTTGATTGCTTTCCGCACACCGGATAGGCAGCGCGCCCTCCCTGTCAGCCTGGGAGGTGGCATGCAGTTAATGGTTGATCGCGAGATATTGATTACCAAATGAACGCTGCGGCCTAGCAATTGCTGCAGTGCCGCATGTCAGCCACAACGCTGTCAGCGCTAATGCATTCAGGCCACATCTCTGTCTCTCTCTCACCAGCGCCACATGTATCAAAGCACGAATGAGACGTCCGCATATCCAGGGAGCCAGTTATGCGCCCTTCATTTCCTCAAAGCCATCGCCGTCTAGAACATTGCCAACGCCAACGTCAATGAACAGCGAACGCCGACATCTTTCGCTTTGTATATACTGGAATAGCTGAGCTAATCTACATTAATTTTTATATACCCCCCCCGAGGCGACACCTCCTCTCCCTCTACCCCAGCGGAGCGCATCTGGTAGAGCCAGCGGCGACGGCTGTGGCGTCGACGGCGGCGCCATCTGTTGGAGTGCGGCTGCGGTGTTGCTAGGCAACGGCGGCTCAAGGCCGGCCACGGCATGCGGCATACGACATACGGCGCGACGAGCCGAAATGGCTCGCTGGCTGTATAATTATTATATATATAATTGGTTTTTGGGGAAAGGAAATGGCGCAGTATCTATCTCATATATCGGCGGACACCTGAACCGCGCCTTAAGGGAGGTAATAAAGGAGGGAGTGAAAGAAGAAAGGAACAAAGAGGTGCCGGAGTGGAGGGCTCCGGAATAATTTCGACCACCTGGGGATCTTTAACGTGCACTGACACCGCACAGCACACGGGCGCCTTAGCGTTTCTCCAGCCTTCTTTTTCTTCTGTTCAAAAGGGGCTTCACTTGCCTGAAAAACAGTTCCTTGATGCAACTGGGATTTTAAATTAGAGTTTTGCGTGCAGTAAGCAGGTTTTCTTAATGCCAGATTTGTGCTTGCAAGGCTTAAAGGTAAGCAATGGAATTTTGACTCAACCAGGTTCGGTCACTGCCTCAGGAGAGCGGGCTGTTTTGCTTGTCGTTCAGTGCACGTCATGTTGCCTAATCGTGTTTCTAATAACTGTCACACACATCCATTTCGATGTCCTCTAGGTTGCTTTACGTCTGTGAAACTCGGTCTGTTATCTCTGTGGCTTAATGTTTTTAGCGTTTCACACTCGCTTTATGGACACTGCTTTTGCAACGAGGATAGTTTACCCGTTGACAGGTATCACTTTCATGTTTGACTGCTTTTGTTATGGCATTTTTGACACTGCTTTGCTAAGATATGTCATATTCCCCGCGTTCATTGTTCACATCATGAATCTTCAGTTTCTCTATTTTGGTTTTATGTTTTGCTTGTTATGTTCGGAGTAACATATCAGTTGGACAGAATGATATCTGGTCGTACCTTTGGCGGCGGCATGCTGGTATGAACTGCGCACGTGGCTTATCTTTCTTTTGGTTTTGTAATCTTTCTGTTGGCCAACACTGGTATATATTCAAGTTGCCTGCTCTTAATAAACTAGTTGGAAGTTGCGCCCTGTACTTGTCGTATGTGTTACTTTGTTGTGTCCTGTGTTCTTTGCGCAAGTACATTCTTTGTTAGAAATGAACCAACTCGCCCAGACAAGAGTGTTAATTCAGCAAAACTCCTGTCCTGGCCACAAACAACAAAGAGCTTCCCCTACAATTATCATAGATATTTTCTATGGCAATTTCCTGCTTAAAGATCCTGTATGTTCCCAGTGCCGATTTCGTCAGCATCCCTGTTTTCCACAGAGGTCTCTCTGTTTCTTGCTGCATTTGTCCCCCTACTGCTGTCCAGATATTTGCTTGTCAATTTTTAGTTCGCTTTCTCCACTTCGTGCCAGCATTACTTATGTACAGGTATTTGAAAACATTCCTAACCCTCTGCTTTCCCCCCATTTTTCTCAATCGCTCCTCAAATGCTATTTTACTGCTAGCTTCCCTGCTCTCGAACGACGCCAATCCCATGTCACCCTGTACCTCCTGATTTCGTGTATTGCCATGTGCTCCCAAAGCTAGCCTCCCTACGCCGCGTTGTTTGATTTCTAACCTTGCTTGAAGATCTGGTCTCATCCACAGGACAGCATTACTAAAAGTCATGCTAGGAACCATCACCCCTTTCCAGATCCCTCTTACCACTTCATACCTATTTTAATTCCACAGTACCCTATTTTTCACGACAGCTGCATTCCTACTAGCTTTATTCATTACATATTTTTCATGCTCTGCCAGATACTAAGCACCGTTATTTATCCACAGCCCAAGATACTTGCACTCATCCACTACTTGTAGCGTGAACTCCTGTATTCTTCTTGCCGCCCGCATCATTAAATATCATGACTGCAGATTTTTCCTTACTAAACTTGAAACGTAATCTATCTCGCTCTGTACCACATATGTCTAACAACTTCTGCAAATCTTCCTTGTTGTCAGCCATTAGCACTATATCATCCGCGTATATTAGTCCCGGTAATGACTGTTTAATCCATTCCGCTTGCTTGAAAAAAGAAAGGTTGAAGCCTAGTCCGCTCCTCTCTAGTTGGTCTCTAAGCTTCTTGCAGGTACAACATGAACAACAAAGGAGACAGAGGACATCCTTGCCTAAGCCCCTGCTGTAGCTCTATAGGCCCTGATACACTTTTTCTCATTTTATAAGCACTCTGTTACGTTTATATATATATATATATATATATATATATATATATATATATATATATATATATATATATATATATATTTCTTTTAAGAGATTATTTACTCTATTTCCCACATCCAATGTGCCTCGTATGTTCCACAAATATTCTTGACTAACGTTGTCGTAGGCTCCCCTAATATCCAGAAATGCTAGCCATAGCAGCATGTTTTCCTTTTTCGCAATCTTTGTGCACTGCGTCAATGAAAACAGATTTTCCTCCAACCTACTTTGTTTCCGGAACCCATTTTGCAGCTCCCCTAGCACCCCCTCGTTCTCCACCCAGGCCTGCAGTCTCTCTTTTATAATATGCATCGCCACCCTGTAAACTACAGATGTCACTGCTATGGGGCGGTAGTTACTTACGTCAGCTTTGTCCCCCTTTCCCTTATATATCATGTTCATTCTACTTAATCACCATTCATCTGGGACTTTGCCATCCACTATCATTTTATTCACTCCCTGTATTAATGTTTGCTTGGTTTTTGGTCCTAGCTTCTTTATTAACATAATTGGAATACCATCTGGTCCTGTTGACGTGCCACTAGGAACCTTTTTCTCTGCCCTTTCCCACTCTCTTTGCTGAAGTGAAGCATTTGCAGTAACCGGTCTATCCTCCGATAAATTATGTGCGACATTTCTTTCTATAAATCTTTCTGTCATCCTTGTTCCTATGTGTTTCATTGCTTCATCCCCTTCTGGTCTAATACCCTGGTCTGTAACAATAAACCTTTGCTCTAGCCTTGTCTTATTACTGATAGCATTTAGATGTTTCCAGAATTTTTGAGCTGCTTTTCTATCCTTTTTATTTACTTTTGACATCTATTGGGCACCCTTCCTTCTAATTTTCTCATTAATCAAATAGAATGCTTCCCTTCTACATTTTATGAAGATATTCCATTTTCTGCCCACTTCGACTTCTGATTCCCCCTCTTCTTGGAATATCTGCGTTCCCTGAACGCCTCCTGATGTTTTTCTATCGCCCTCTTGACCTCCTCATCCCACCAACTCTTTGGTTTGCGTCTTTTCCTTTTTGGCTTTACTCGCGCCTTAGCTAGCTCTTGCTCAAGTAATCGAGTTAATTTGGTATAAGTCCATTCTGTTTCATTATCCTCAAAAATTACTTTCTCAATTTGTTTGGCTGCTGCTTCCAATTGCTCTTCTCAGTAAAAATTCCCCTCTGATTCTTCATCTCGCTTCAGTCCTATATTGGTTTCTCTTCTGAAACTCAACTTGATACGCTTGTGGTCACTACCTAGACTTCTGGAACCATGTTCATCTATGCTCATTACCCCTAATCTATTATACATCCTCTGTGACATTAGTGCATAATCTATCGTCGAGTGCAGACTCCCTGCCTCCCATGGTATGAGCCCTTCACATTTCTCGGTACTGTTGCATAAAACTAAATCATGCCTGTCACACATATCCTGCAGCATGCTTCCTGTCGAATCTGTGTACCCATCCAGGTTCTCTATATGTGCGTTCATGTCGCCTAATATAATTATCTCGCCGCGTCCTCCTAGCTTATCAATGTCGCTTGCAATACATTCTAACATTTTCCTGTTTTCCTCTTTGGCATTAGCTGCTGTCCACAGGTATACAAATCCAAGGAGTGTTTGCTCTCCTGTCACTTTTCCTTTTAGCCATAAATGTTTCCTTGCCACCCAGTTTAACCGTTTGAAAATTCTTACATTTATGAATGAATGCCTCAATTCCACCCCCTTTCTGCTGCCCTCTGTTCTATTGCAATATTCCCATGCGTAGTCTGGGTTACAGGGTGGTTGCTCTATGTCTCTAAGATGCGTTTCCACTAATCCATATACCATTAATTCCTCTTGCCTTACCTGTTCTTCTATTTCCTCCCATTTAAGTCTATTCCTTCCACCCTGCATGTTAATGACACCTAAATCTGAATTAACTTGGCCCTGGCCCTTGTGTCTATTTCTTCTCCTATGGTTCCGTCGTTACTTTGACCTTGTTTCTTCCTTCTCTACACTAGTGCCCTCAGAGTTCTAGATCCCCCCAAAAAAGCTGTTGCCTGGTGACCTATCCAACTACCCACCCTCTTGCGAGTGGCACCACCGTAGTGAGTGCCATCCTATGCAAAATGGTGGGGGCTGACCTCGTACACTTCCCTGTTAACTTCCATTACCCCGTATCCTAGTCGTCGGCTCATTAACCTAAGTACACAGTTAGCCTCAACGACCCTCCTTTCCGTTTCGCTAGCCTGCCTCTGGACCTCTGGGATTGTGCATATGGTCACATGCACACTCTCAGAGGCCTCTCTAAGCCTACGCATCCCCACCTCTAACTGCTTCTCGAGATTTTGGCTCCTCCCTTTCAGCAAATCGTTGAGACCAGCATGAATAACGAAAACGTGTTCGCCATCCATGTTGCCCCCTAAGAGCTCCTGGGTTTTGGCCATTACATCTACCATGTACTTTCCTACTGGGCCTCCACCTGCGCCCGCCTGTCCGCCTTCACTGTCGCCAAAACCCCTCCCTCAACCATCGATACGTTCGAGTCGCCGACTACCAGAACCCTCCTGTGCTCTAACCGTTCGCTTCCTAATTGCGACTGTTGCCCACTAGATCCCACTGGCTGTCTCTCCCGTCGCCGTACGCTACTGTCGCGAGTCTCCGTGCCAGTTTTTACCTATCTCTCTTCCCCACTCAAAGGCTGCTACTCTACAGCACTGTATGATCGACGAACCTCGTCCCCCACCTGACACTGCTCCGAACCGGGGTGCCCTGCCAGCCGCGACCTGAGTGCTTCTACCTGCTGTTCTAGGTGGGCCCGCTTTTCCCACTCCTCTTTCAGCTCGCCCTCAATTCGCTCCAAAAGGTCGGTATTAGCCTACTCCCTCTTAAGCGACTCGGCGACCTGAGTTTCTAGCTTAATCTGTTCCTCTCGTTCCACCTTCGGGTCCCCTTTGAGTTCCTCAATCCTAATTGTCCATTCCCCTTTCAATGTCCGAATGGCCTCCTCAAAAGGCTCACATATCTTGCACGCGAAGCTAGCCCCATCCTCCTCGGCTAAGCTCCTGAACTTGGTCTCGTATAAATAGCCCCAACGGTCGCACTCCTGGCACTGCACTAACTCCCCGTCCACCTTGACTTTCCTAGCTTGCCGACCCATCGTCCGGCTGACTACGCAACGTAAAAGCCCGCCAAAATTCGTACACAAAACCCTTCGCACTCTCCAACGTAAAAGCCCACCAAAATTCATACACAAAACACTCGGCATTACGCAACGTAAAAGCCCGTCAAAATTCCTACACAAAAGCCTTCGGCGCCTTCGGCACTACGCAACGTAAAACTCCGCCAAAATTCCTACACAAAAACCTTCGCCACTACGCAACGTAAAAGCCCGCCAAAATTCCTACACAAAAACCTTCGGCACACACACTTCCGCTAGCATTCCTACCCTTAACATGGTTTAAAACTACCGCCCCTACAGCATGTACAAGAGCAAATACCAAAAAGGTTTTACCTCCAAATAACTCTTTTCGCTAAAGTGGCTGCACATCGCTCTTCAGAAAAACCTCGCCATCCACGTAAATAAGTGCCGTATTTGAAGAGAACTGCATCCTCGCCTTCTCAATAAGCTCCGGACGTCCTCCCACCGTCTGAGGCCTCCTGGGAACCATGCATGAGTGCAGCTGAGCTGGGCACTGACGCTAGGCTTAGTGCCTCCGCTGCCCCGCTGGCGGAGGTAGCTCTGCCGGCGTCTCTCGTGGCAGCACCTGCCACGCAGTCGACACCTGACCCGCGGCGCCAGGTCCAGCTTTGTGTTCCCGGTTCATCGGCAGATGCACCCCTCCTGCCTTCCCGAAATGCCGGACTGCAGGTGAGTGATCTGCCACCAGGGCACATGGCCATCAACTCTACACCACCGGATGGGCCTCAAACAGCACGGCATGACGAACAGGGCATTCCAATGGACTTATCGGCACCTCTGCCCGTGCAAAAGTGCCTTTGCGCAACCCACAAGCGTCCCTCAAACGACAGTCAACCGATTCCATCTTCGGCAAGTGATGGCTCCCAAGTTAAGTGCACTCGTCTTACAATCGAGAACTCGGTGGAGCCTACACCCGGATCGTCTTGTTACAAAGTGACCATTAAATCTCTGGCCAACAAAAGCCTCACAGATATACCGAACAAGATTTTACAAGCTAACTTGGGCGCGTGCCTCGGAACCCAGAGGTTTTCGGGGCTTCACAGCCAGGACAAAGTCCAACGCCATTGCAGTGTGGCTTCCGACTCTGACTGCCGTAGAAGGGCTGCAAACGCTCACCAGTATTTCACTGGCAAGCGAAATCTCAGTGCCAGTACAAGTGTATTTAGTTGAAGGCTCCGACTTGCAGCGCTGCGTCGTCTACAACGTCGATATCACTGAGGATCAAACTCCACCCCAGCGTTAGCTGTACTGTCCGACGCACCGTGTCATCCAGGCCCGACGCATGGGAAAGGGGCGCTCTTGCATAGTCACCTTGCAAGGCCCTCTTACACTACCAGCCCGTCTGTACTATTATGGCTGTATTTTACGGCCTCGGCCATATAAACCGAGTGCGGTATATTTCTATAACTGCTTCCGTGCTGGACATATGCGCAAATCCTGCCCCTTCACTGCTGCCGGTGAAAGTACATCGGAAGGGAAAGTGGCTTGTCGATGCTGGCTTTGTAAATCCGACGACGACCACGAGATATCTCCAAGCTCTTCAACGAAGCAAAAGGCAACACAACAGGCTCGTCGTCGAATGACTAAGCATTGGCCAATACAAGACTGTATAACTTCATTGCAGACATGCAATTGGTTCGCAGCTCTCCAGTGGGATGACGACCAGTGGCCGGAGCTCCCTGAGCACACCTCGCATGATCCTTCAGCTCAGCAGCCTTCTAACGGTACTGTGCGAAAAGAACGCCTCCGAAAACAGCCGACAAAGCAGCGCAGTGTGCCTGAAACACCGCAGGACGATATGGCCGCAGTCGACGAACAAATCGCACGTCTTTTAGCGGAGGTCACCAAGCTCCGGCAACACCGTGAACTGCTCGATCGACGTAGACAGGCAGCGGAATCATCCGCCACATCTATCAATGGCGCAGCAACATCGCCTTCCTGCCGCCCACCAGTTCATTTCCTGTCGCCTCTTCCCAGGATACAGGAATGCCACTGGACAACTCTGCGACTTCTTTGCTCCGGTTTATGGTCAACCAGTTGTCCAACCTGACGTCCGTGATTGTACAGCGCTTGGGCTAGTAACTAGAAATGGCAAGTTTCAGTCGTGTTGGTGTGCTGCAGTGGAACTGCAGAGGCATTTCCACGAAGGTGGGAGAGCTAAAGATCCGACTACAAATTCACAAGCTCCAGGTATGAGCCATGCTACTACAGGAAACAAACGCCTTGCCATCGATTCCAGGTTTCAATGCCTACATGTCTCCTTCAATGATAGACCGCCGTGTACGAACTGCTGCTCCCCTGGGAAAGGCGGCGGTTCATGTGGACTCACGGTTTCCCCATGTACGCTTTGCTCTCGAAAACTGGTGCACGTCGTATCAAGAGGTAGTGGCAGTGGCTGCGAAACGTAAGACGGGAACCGTTGTGGTCGTTTCATTTTACGTTAGAGCAGCCGGTGGTGCTTCCTCCCGTATTAATCTTGGCTGGTTAATAACAAGTGTCCGTCGGCAGTGTCCCGGGTGTCCGATTTTAGTCTGAGGCGACTTTAACGCCCCACACCAGGATTGGGGGTACCCCACTTCAAGCCCTCGTGGCAGGCGTGTGCGGGACGCCTTCACGGATGCCCAATTTGTGCTGCTCAACCATCCTGGGAGAGCAACACGACCAGTGCGTCAAACTCGCAGTGCTTCCTATGCTCCAGACTTGACGTGGTGGTCGGGTCCGGCTACTCCCTCCTGGCACATGGAGCCAGACTGCTGGGGAAGTCATCATCACCCTATCATCAGCGGTCTTCACGCCTCACATTTGCGACCTTTACGCTACAAATGTTCTGTGATCAACTGGGACAGTTTTCGCTCCTGTATGGACAATCTCTCCTCAGATTCTTCGCCAATCCTTCTTGAGCGCATACAAACAGCGCTCAACAGTGCTACAACTACCACCTGGACTGACGTTGGTCGACCGGCACCAGACCTCGGCCTTCTTAACTTGTGGGCGGCACGCCGTCAAGCAGAGCTGGCTGCTACGCGAGACCCTACTTCGTCGCAGGCACGTACGCGATTGCACTATCTTACAGCTAAGGCACGCAAATATGATCGCGACCTCTCTCGGCGGCAGTGGCATGCGTGGTGCGAACAATTTTCTGCAAATTCCTCGAATGCCTCTCTCTGGCGAACATTCTGTACAGAGGAACGCGGTCGCCGTTCGACTGACGCAGCGGCAACCGCATGCTTCGCGGCTAACTTGTCGCCAGATGATTTCGCCAAAGAAGCAGCGCGAAAGTTTTTCCCAAAATACCATGTTGTGCCTTCTTCATCCGCTAGTTTAAATATGGCAGGCATCCCAGCGCATGTATATCAAATGCCGTCTGATGTCGACGTAGATGGAATTGCGTGTCCATTCTCTATGCCTGAGTTGCTGGCTGCAATAGATGATGCGAAACGAAAACAGCGCCCGGCCCGGACAATATTCAGTACGAGGTGTACAAGAACCTGAGTAGCGCTGCACTCCCTCAACTACTTGACACCATAAACAAAGTATGGTTGGATGGCGTAGTGCACGAGAGCTGCAAATCCGCTGTCGTGATTCCTATACCGAAACCAGGAAAGCCTTCGACGGACCTTGCCAATTTGCGACCTATCTCGTTAACTCCTACGCTGTGCAATCTGGCAGAGAAAATGCTAGCCACACGATTGTCATGGTGGCTAGCGCAGCATGGTTTTTATCACCCAGCACAAATCGGCTTTCGTCCATATATTGGTACAGAGGACGGGTTGGCTGGGTTAACATCTGCAGTTTTGTCATCTACCCGCAGCAGCAATGTGCGTACTGTTTTAGCGATGGACGTTGAAAAGGCATATGACAACATCAGTCATGCAGCCATTCTGAACTCAATTGACCTGCTTCATCTCCCTCTGAGAGTGCGTAGTTTTGTCCGATCGTTTTTGGAAGGCAGAAAATTTGCAATACGCCTCAGCGGCGAAGCGGTCGGATCATTTGTTCCTATCTGCGGCGTTCCCCAGAAATCAGTATTGTCGCCGACGCTATTTAATATTGCTTTCATCCCGCTGGCTTGGCGCTTACATGACAATCATGACATTAAATTTCTTCAGTACGCTGACGACATCACGGTGTGGAGTACTCACCAAGATCTCCGTACTCAGGAGGCTGCCCTTCAATCTGCCTTGGATGTTACCTGTAATTACGCATCATCCATCGGACTTCAGCTCTCCGTGCATAAAACAACATACACGTCAGTCGCCAACCGCTGGGGACGCCGTAAACTTGCTGCAAGTCCAATCCGTCTTTGTCTATCAGGCACCCCACTACAGGAAAGTCCGAGTGTAAAAATACTTGGCTTAATGATTCACCAATCAGGATCAGCGACTGCATGACTTTTTCAGACAAAAAAGCAAGCTATTCGGACTTTGGGTTTGATTAGAAGAATTGCCCCTAAAACTGGTGGCGCTGGCTCGTTCGTTGCACGGCAATTTGTGAGGGCAGTTCGGCAGCAACGTATTGTTTATCAAGCCCAGTTTCAACATCTTACAAGAGCCCAATAGGATCGCCTTGAAGCCGTGAACCGAGAGGCTATGAGGACCATTACGTGCCTTCCACGCTTCACACCGGTCATAGCTTTACAAGAGAATGCGCAGCTCAATACCATTGATGAGCTGGTGCAGCAGTGCCGTGAAGCGCGCAGCCTTAAGGCCAGTCTATCCCACTCCACGCATGCACTGAGGACTTATGCAACGTCACACTCCATTCTTCAGCCGCCAACGCCAGGTCTTCCCCCATGGAAGTTTGTACAGCTCAGCGACAACAAGCCAACAGAAAATCGCCGGCCAACATCTGCTAATTCGGCATCGTTGCTTCGCCAGAAATTTGAGGAACAAGATGTTTGCCTTCGTAACGGATCCATTGTTGTCTACGTAGACGCAAGCATACAAGACATCAAAGGAACAATAGCTATCTACTGCCCGTGCAGACCTGCCCTGAACAAACCTCTTGGCTTCAGCATACGGAACCCCCTTCGTCCTTTTTTGCTGAACTCTTTCCAGTTCAAGAAGCACTCTGCTCCGTGGCCGACATAACTATGCTCCCTGCGGCCCGTGTTGTCATCTCCGCTGACGCCCTTCAAGTTGTCCGGTTGCTACGACGTGTTAGCCGCTGTCCAACAATATGTCAGGACATCCACCGGCTCGCGGCACGCATCCCGCAGCCAGTACGTATTGAGTGGGTCACACGGAATCTGCTGACCTATCAAACCCAGGCAGATTTAGCGACCCGCCTTGTGAATACAAACTCATCACTACATCGGCTCTTTCATTTGGACAATTTTACCCTCCTTTAATCAAGAAAGGAACTCCTCCGGCGCCGCACACGTGCTCTCATCCCTCCGTGTGCGGTTCCCCTCCCCGTGGTCTTACCCGTGCAGAGGAGGTTGCGCTTAGGAGGATCCGGGTGGGGGTTGCCCTCACATCAGCCATCACTCGGAAGTGGCCTCAGTACCGAGAATCGTTTCCTCGGCCAGGGTGTCCGAAATGCAAACACGAGGACATTGAGGCTGACATTCATCACTTACTGTGGGACTGCCCAGCTCTCAAGCCTACAAGCATCCGGCACCTGATGGTAGCGGGTGTTTCACCAAGCAACCCTGCTTCATACGGAAGGAAGGAAGGCCTCAGACGTTGTTGGCAGATGCCCACTACGGGGGAGTGGCCAAGACACAGGCGGTTAATTGCTAGATACAGGAAAGTTTTTACAGGGAAAGGAGTGGTAATAGTATGTAGTCTGATAGATTGGAAGACGGAAGGACAGGGGTACTGTTAACTTGGAGATCGAGGACGGGACAATGGCTTAATGTGCATAATAGTATACAATGCCTGTAGTGTTTCAATGTCGTACTGACTGAGAGCGGGAAAAAGGAATTAGAATGGGAGTCGCTGCGTTTCTTGAAGAAAATTTTGCACAGCAGAGCGCACACTCCTGTCGCTTCGTCCAAGCAAAGAAGCGCCGATGGAAAGAACAACCCTCGGAGGACACAGGCAAGCCCAGTTGATGAAATGGAATTTGCAAAAGACGCTTCCTCAATTGAGAGAAGCGGCGGCAGAACAGCAGGAAGTGA